>WEIU01017688.1:343010-353405 GCA_013389925.1 Aegithalos caudatus
GACGGCTGCGATGCCGCGTAGGGGGTCACCGCTTTCGTCTGTGGGGACACGGGAGCTGCCACAGACACGAAGGGCCGACCTGCAGGCTCCGCTCGGGCCTACGGGGAAGGGATTTTAGTGAAAGTGGAAAGGGAGAAAAAGAAGAGAGAGGGAAGGAGGGAGAGAGAGAAAGAGACAAAGAGATTATGAAGTCAAGGTCTAAATGTGCCCAACATTAAAAATTAAGTGGCAGATTACAGCATGCAAGAATTATTAGCAAACACTGGAGCGAGAGAAAATTCCATACACTGACGAGCCTGGACCATGCAAGGGGATGGGGCAGGCCGGGAGGGGAGCCGGCAAAAATCAGCAGAGCCAGTTCTGCTCCAAGCGAGGCTGACCGTCGGAGGGAAAATACGGCAGCCGTGCTCCTTCCGTGGGGAAGGCAGCGGGACCCAGGGAGAATTACCGACCTCCTTGGGCAAGCGTAATGACCGCAACAGAGCCCTCCCAGAGCACCCCAGGCCATGGCAGAGGCAGAGCCGAAGACTCTGTGGACATCTCAGCCCAGAACAACTGGAATCAAAGCGCACACGGTCTCCCAGAGAATGGCAAATCCTTACATCTGTTAGTTCAGGCCTTACACTGTTCAGTGTTACAAAATGCAGAATTCTGAACTGCTCTAAAACACATTAAGAGCAAGCTCTGCACAGGAACAGTACTGAGATATTTTTCCTTTACATGCTCTGCTATCCACAACTGGCAAGGAAAAAGTAGGAAAAAAGGAGAACCAACGTTTCCTAGGAAAATTTCCCCAGAAGGAAATGTTTAGACATCTGCAAAACAAAATAAACTTGGGAAAGGAAAGTTACACATGCAACTAGTATGTTAAGCAGAAAAAATAAGGAAAACCAGGGAAAAGCTGACTAATGGAAGGATCAATGGGAAAGCAGCAGGCAGTATTTTAGTCTACTCATTGGGTTGTGCTAAAGTTTAGTTATTTCTCAAAAACCATAAGCCTACATTCCTCTTAAAAATTAAAACAATAATTGCATTACTCAAATTTATAAACATCCTCCTAATACAAAGTGTTTTGGCTACAAGCCAAGTTGTGAATTTCAGTGCACAGCATAGAAACATGCGTTAGAAATACACCACCACCACCACTGACCACACTGGGTACCCTATATCTTAGTAGATACTTTGCAGTAAGTTAGCACAATTATGCTCATCTGCATGGGAAGAGCACATTTGCATATTGCTTTGTTCTAAACACGGGTGCACAGTGTTTGTATGTGCAGAACTCCACCAAAAGGATTAGAGCCAGAAGCAATAAACAGTGATTTTACAGCAAACATAGGGTGTACCTCTACCTGTCACATTAGGTCTGGAAGGCAAGAGAATTAACAGGCCTGGAACTAAATTAAGGTGTTCACATTACAAAACAGAAATCTTGATCTCTTGCAAGGGTTAGTCTGTAAATTACCATTCTCCCAATCACCCAGGTTAATGAATTTTCAGTTAGCACCACCTGACCTTAATTGTGCCCTGTATAAGGCACCATGGGTGTGCTGCCCTTAGTTGTGCTGAGCTTCATTTTTGACACCTGAGACAGCAAAAGGCAACAGGAAAAATAAAGGCAGCATAAAACAGACAGAGAGGGAGATGAAGGCATAACAGAATAGCTATCCCTGAATGGAAAGACCTTGGAGAATCTTGAATTTGTCCCTTAAAGCAGCCACAGTGAGCATGCATTTGGGTATTTGTTGTAGCATACCATTTGAAATGTGTTCAAAATCTAACAAGCAAAATGAGACTTCATGAGCTCTTCACTGCCCAACTGGGAATAAATTAATAAAGTATTCTTTGGGCAAAGAGCAATCTTTCAAAATACGAAGTAGATGGATTATCTGCACTTTGGGAAAAGTTTTTCTTAATCTTAGATATATTTGAAAGAGGGAGGTTTTTTCCTTGTACACATTGAAGACAGTCATCTTCACAATGAACAAATTAAACACTCAGGACAGAGAAAAGACTGCTGTGCATCTCAGGAGGGGGCGCCCCTCCCATCTCCACAGAATCAAATTAAATTTCAACATCCAGAAACATATTCTGTGATACTTTGTTTACAGAAGAACCTTGAGAGAGATTCATTTGTCTTTTTTTTGTCTTTATAATTATGTGATGTCCTTCTGTGTATCTTGAGAAATTACTTTTTGCATACTAGCAATTCCTATTTCTAACCTGCATCTTCATGACTATCTGGAATTCTAACAAAACGTTAACAAATTGTTTTCTTTTTTTAAGCTATTCTTTCCTAAGAAAACAAACTTTTGCAAATAACTGTTTGCCATCTCTTTTCCCGTGCTTTTGGACTGGTTAGCAAATTTAGGTCAAATATGACAGGTCTCTAGAAATCTCAGTATGTTTTTGACTTCAAGAAATTGTTGTGAAGTCACTGGCAACTGGTAAATGAGGGAGGAGTGGGCAGAACTCCCCCATTATTAATTTCTTGAGGCACTGGTACAACCCCCTGGCTGGAAAAGGCACCAGTGGCATCTCCCTGCTGAGACACTGCGTGCTCTGCTCTGCCCTGCCTCCCCAGGGGAATGAGCCAAGGTTGGCAAGGTGGGAGAGATCTGCTGCACGAGGGGAAGGGACATGCAGGGAAGTTCTGCCACTTGGCAGCAACCTGCCCACATGAACTTCTTAAACCAGCTTTGACACCAAATTTGGCACTGTATCCAAGCTGCCTCTGCAGTAACTGGAGACTAATCTGACTAAAGCACATCTCAGTATCACTGCTAACACCTTCTCATGTAAATTACAATTCTCCAACACTGCCGTTGCCTTTCTTGCCACACAGTTTAACATTTTTCACTGCCAGTCTGATTTCCTAGTTATTCAAGTTCCCCCAGCCAGATTTACACTGTAGTTTCACTGAAAGTAAATTGGTCACCAATTCATTCCATTGCTTAACACAGCTTCTGTAAGTTCATACAGTTCATTTCATTTGGATTCTTTGGAAGTTTTAGGGCAATCCATTTACCTGTGTTATGCATGAGCTGAAGAAATATACCTTTTCTTGGATTTGCAGAAAGGAATTCAAATTGATGAAATCTTGATACATGGATGGCCCTCAACAGGAAGCATTCTGAATATTTTCTTTTTAATATGGCTTTAATCAGTTAGCATAAAAATTCCTGGGATTCATTTAGATGAGTAATTGCCAGCAGCACTACAGACTTGATAAAGAACAACCCCAAGTAACCCCAAGGCAGCAAAAACTTTTGCTGAAAATCTCACAGCCAGTGTATGCAGCAGCAGGATTTACACTGAATCCAAAACCTGAGGAAACAGTAACATTATCACCCTCACAGCAGTACTCTTTCACCTCTGTTGGATACCTGCTAGCAAATGCCCCATCTCCTGCAGCTCACTCTTGCAGAAATGATGCATCCTACACCCACACAAAAGCCATCTGCTGATGGACATGCACCACATGTTGCACTCATGCAGTAGAAAAACTTGGACCTCAATTTAGCAAGCTACATTCCTGGACTGAGTACTACATTACTACTAGAATCAGACAACTTCCAAACAAGCAGTCATTGCAGAAAAGTTATGAATCCCAAGGGATGCAGCCATGTCAGCTTTCATATTGTCATATGATTTCTCATTTGAAAAGGCAATGTGTTATCTTATTTCTGTTATTTATCTGAAGCACCAGTGCCAGGTGTATTGACCTTGGCTTTAGTTTTAAAAAGCTTGCTTCTCTAGCTTGAACCTGGGATCTGGGGAAGATTCAGAACTGGCAGAAGCAATGAGAGTGCACTTCCACACGTAGCTGCTATAGTTAACGACATAAGGCTGTTCAGGAACCTGGAGATTCCTTCAAACCTGACAACAAATCAGCTTCAGCAGAATTTCTCCTGTGCATGGAAATCTTCCCCAAGAACTACAACAGTTTACCACAGAAACAAAAGAAAACTAATCAAACCACAGCAGACCTGAAACCCGGCCTCCATGGGTTAAAGTCCTTTGTAACTCTCTACCAGCAACAGGAGATACCACATCTGCCTTAATCCACAACTGCTGACAATGTCAGTACTTTTGTTTTGACCATATCTGAGGTTACTGGTTCCATTTCCACCTAATGTAACAGAAAACTTTTGAGTAAAAACTACTGAAGTACGTCAAAATATAGATACCTGCTTTCAGGCCCCAGTTATTCACATCTTTACAAAGGAAAGATGTGTCTACTTAACTGGAGAAAGATCTTAGTGAAAGAATTTCATTCACCTTGTTAACAGCTTATCTTTTTATTTTGTCTTCATTCAACATTAGTTAATAGGACTCTGTGAGAGGGGCTGTAAAATGCCTTCAAAGAACAAAAAGCTTCTATGCACACAAATAAAAGAAAGTACAGAAAGTTGCAGGGCTGAATCCTAAAAACCCAATTATATAGCAGTGTAAATCAGCCATGTAAAACAGAGAAGAAATGCCACTCAAGACAGAGGTGGAATAGTACAATACCCTGTCTCATACATTTTGTTGGGCGTTGGTTCTCAAATTAAAGTCTTCTTGTTACCTTGCTGGATTCCTCCAGTTGAGTGCCTCGTTTCCAGGCCTCAGAGAACATGGAGCTGACAATGCTTTGGGAACGGACATGTCCAGCTGTCTGTGTGTCAGAAACTCCACTGTCAGACTGATTAGAATGATTTGATTGAGATTCTGTTCAGAAAAAAAGTTAAGGAGCAGTTAGCATATGCTTCTGAATGTATGAGTAATGTCAGGCTGCTTATAATGCAACTCAGTGTGACTTGTTAAACTTGTCCCCAGAGGACACTGCTCCCAGTGACGAGTGCATAAGCTCTAGCTCACATCCAGGCCACTGCCATCTAGAAAATAAAACAGTGCAACAGCTGCCTGGTGTTAGCCAAAGCTGAAGCTGCACAAGGATGAGAGCATGTCAGATATGTTTCAAAGTAAAACCACACTGCAGCTGTGTGGGTTCTGAACCATGCCACATCCCTGCACTTTGGGAAAAGCCCCATTTCACACTGCATACAGCCTGCTCTCTCCAGCACAACCTTACAGATGGCCCCTGGGCACAGGCCGTGGACAGGCAAACGGCACCAGCCAAGGCAGGACACTGCTTCCAATGACCCATTCCTCAACACAAGAGAAGGACTGGTGTGCATCCTGCAAGTAGCCAACACAGATGATGTTCTGGGTCCACAGGGAATCTTGACAAGACAGCAGCAGGCACAGCCAGACCAATTTCTTCAGCCTGGCACCTGCTTTCTGTGTAATCCCAAACTGTCCTGGCAAATGATGGAATGCAACTTTGGGGCAGAGCATGCATGGCTGGTAGGCTGATGCTCAGCTCCCTACAAGAATTGATACTATCTGAAAAAAAACCACTCAGCTTGGATGGAGAAATTGTCACTAACCAAGAATTTACTGCTATGCCACACAGTTAAAACAAGGTACCTTCCCAGTTAGGCTGCATTTGCTTAGCTCATTCTTACAGGCTACTTTCTGAACCTGTCCAATTCAGTAGCAGTACTTCCCAACCCATATCTGTGGTAGACAGAACACCTCCACACAACAGCACATTTTCAACAAAGAACCTAGCCCCTGAAGGTTCCAAATAATCCACCAAAGCATCAGTCAGTCCTGAACAGTGAAATTACATTGTATAAACCATTTATCAATTTTTAAACTGTTACATGCAACAAGAAACCAGCCTCAATTCTGCTGAGAGATAAAGAGGAGCACATTAATGCAGGCATGCACAATTTGTATTTTCAAAGTTTTCTCTAAAGAGATTGTTTGGATCTTTGCCTTTGGGCAGGGGCTATTTCTCATTTTCCAATTTTAAATATTTCAATCGACAAAGCAGTTGAAGAACTACATATATATGTTCTATGCATCATTACAATATAAATTTGATTTTTTAAACAGGTGAACATAGATGCACCAGGAATTTGAAATTATGTTTCCTACTCTCAGTATAAGAAAAACACTGGTTTTTGGAGGTGAACAAGAAAGTGCTGCATATTTCAAATACATACATCACTGCAAGTAATTTAGCAAAATAGGTTTTTACCTGTATGTGTATATATATAGCTGAATGTTATAGATAAAGTCTATATTTTAGACTAAACATAGCATAAAAGACTTTGGAGAAACAGTCCATTTCCTGCAATGGTCTCTCTTGAGGCATCCAGACAGCAGATGATAACAAAGGCAATTGAATCTTTGTATTATGAGATAGATCACAATGTTACCTGGCAAACTAGATGAGCTGGAGCCTGACTTGATACTGGAGCTAGACAAGGAGGTCCAGTCATATGCTGATTCTGTTCTCTTCAATGCTTCCTGATAGTTCATGTATAGTTGCTTCCCGTACTAAGCAAAAGGACAAACAAGTTTAACAACTCTGTACAGGCTGTACACTCTCTTCTGACTGTTGAGTTCCACCTCTGGCTTCTCTATTACATCTTTCCTCCTGCCAGTCCCCCCAAAGCAACACAGGTTCTCTGTTAAGGAGTTCAGGCAATATTAATAGTATTAGTGAATTGCTGAAAGAAAGAAAAAGTTTATTTATGCTAGAAGAGACAGTGTCAAGCAAGAAATGGCCCAATTAATAAACTAAGACAAACTGAGGCTCTTCGAAAATCAACTCTATTTTCTAAATTCTCTTTTCCCATAAGTCTTCTTTTTTAAAAACTGAAAGGAGCTGGCTAAAATCTATCTATGATGTATGTCAGAACTGTGTCATGTGACAGGGGGTGCAGCAGAAACATGAAGAAAAGGCCCAATTACTGAATTATTATAACAGAGCCTAATAATTTTGCTAAGGAATGAAAAATAAAACAAGATCTTTACAGTTCATGTTCAGAATAGTTAAACAGAGGGAAGTTAGATTTACCATGTATTTTGCTAAGTAACTGTAAATAGTTTTAAGCAGGTGATGACAACTACCCATGACATGAGAACAGTGTAAGCCTGGGGGTTACCTTAGCAATGCGGATGCCATTGATCCACTGGTGCAGAGTTCTTACATCATCACAGCAAAGATATTTGATATACTGGGACTTCTTCTGGATCTGAGGATGCTACCAAAAAAATGTACATTCTCATCAATGTTTTCACAGCTAGGAATGCAAGGAAAGCAGTTATTTGTTGAGGTCTATACAGATAAACCTAATGCTGAAAGCTCTTCAACTGTAGTCTGTATTTAAGCCCACTTAGAAATGTTCCAGAATATTTCAGGAGGTGAATTTCAGTGGGGGTTGCTTCACACACACACTTGGCAGTGTATCCAGCATGTACTGATTTCAAGTTTGAAACACTAAGAAAGGGCAGGTCTTTCACTATTTTAGGGCTGTAGTACTTTCTACCCACCAAGAGTCTTCTGTACCTATGGACTGACTCACCACTTGACAGAGACACCTGATATTTCTCCTTTCTCTCACATAAAAATTCCCCAAACTAGAGGAAAACAACACACTGGTCTTCTCTGCCTTTGCAGGCTTAAGTGAGACACTCCCCAAGTGACATGCTGTTAAGCACAATTCCATTTTCAGCTTGTAGAGCCTTCAAGGTTCCCACCCTACTGATACAGGGCTATCATCTAAAAATACTTGCTGCTCCCAAATGCATGTATAAAAAATGTAAAGACACTGTATTTATCAATTCAGCAGTCAAGAAACAAATGCCTGTTTTTCAAAAACCAGCCACTGGAAATCATTCTGGATGGGCTGTTCAGTTGTTTCCTGTCCATGCTGTAGAAGTTACAGGTCTCTCAGCTGTTGGGGTAACTGAATACTCCAGTCCTTATCATTTCCTCTGTTAGCTTACAGCAAAGTGACACAACAGTTTTGCTAGAGGATCATAGGTATTTGTTTTACTGAAGACTGTCTGAAACATATCAAAAAACTCTTATGCTTTTTCAGAATATTTTATCCTGTTGCCTTCCAACACAACGATTTTAAAATGAACATAAGATGTTTATGTCCATAAACAGAATATTTGGAACAAATTTTCTTACAACAGTAGACAATTGTTTTCATTTTTTACTACCAGCCTCCCTCACATGCATGTTGTATAACAAAGAAGAGTCTAAAGAAGCAAATACAATTACTAACAAGCCAGCTGCTTCCTGGACTTGTTCCAAAACTTGGTTATACAGAAATAAAAGAACTTCTCAGAAATCTGACATGTAGGAACAAGGAGATACCTTTATATACTAGCACACAAATGTTACATTTAACAATAGCACAGCACCTAACTTGAGCACACCAAGTTTTCATATAAATAAAGGAGCGAAGATAAAGACAAATCCAGTCTGGATGTCAGGAGAGACTTGGCCCTTCAGTTTGTATTTGCCATTCACTTGTCCCAAAGGAGCTGCTTCCTAGCTTAGTGAGCCTTTGTGGCACAAAACTCTATTTCTATTCCTATTTCAAAAACTGTGGTTTCTATACATTTGTACTAATTGAAAACATTGACACAACATTATAAGAACTGATGGGGGCAGAACTGAATCCTGCTTAATATAATAATGTGGTGATTCATCAGTTCCACAAAGAAAGTACAGCTTCACTTGGTGTAAGCTACCCAACTAACTCTACCCCATTAATTTACTTAGGGACAATTTCTACATGTTTTTGTGTCTTCATTAACATTACCATTAAATTTTATGCTCAGAATGGCAATAATTTTTTTTAAAAAGTCTACTTTGTGTGGTGAAAAAGTCTGAAAAAATAATTTGCTATTAACCTGTCCAAATGATACAGACAAAAGTGACATGTAAGTAGAAAAAAACAATTTACTTCAAGGAATTTATGTATACTTATGAATACTGATATTCTTGTTTGCATTCAATGATCTTTTATAACATGGAAAACACTTCTAGTTTCAGCTGTGTACTTTCTCCACTAATATCCTGTCCCATATTTAATATTCAGTGTCTCCTCAGTGGGTTCAAAGACATGTTCCAAAAAGGAAAATGAAATCCTTTTTCAGGCAGTGGACAGGCACACACTCCAGGCACAGTAAAGGGTCTAATGTACTGACATGTACAACAGCACATGAGCTCCAGAGCAGGGAGGGGAAGAGTGCAACTATAGCCACATCTTGTTACTGGCATCATTTCATGAAGACACAAGACACCTTACTTGCTGTGAACACACTGTGAAAGCCTCTTTTAAAATAGCTTGGTATCAAGCTATTTTGCAGGAACTGACACCATTCTAACACTATGTGGGAGTCAACAGAAACTAGGAGATGTGTTGATGCAATTAAAATAACTTGATGAACTCAAGTTATTAGATCCGTTTAAGATCAGGTCACTGGTTTTATAACAGTTTTTGCTACTTGCTCTTTCTACCTGTCCTTTATACTCAGAAGATGCCTCCTTTACAGCATCCCTTTTCCCTCAGGTTGGTCCAAAAGGGCAGACTTGAATATTTCTCTGGACCTACACTGAAGATAATTCCCTGGAATTAGCATTTCAAGGGGTATTATCTCTTTGAACCTAAACAGCTGTAAGGTATAGAGTTGCCAAATGGAAGACCATAGTGTATGTTTTAGAATATAATGAACAATTCAATAGACTGGCACTTATCAGTCTGGAAATAAACCAATTCAGGGTAATATGAGAACATCTATGAAGTCACAACCAGCACAGAGAACAGGCAACAACTGTTCACAATGTATACAAGAACTAGAGGAAAACAGAATGAAAAGCAGCTGATGGTTCAGAACAAGTAAGGTTGTATTGAAGGTACAGCCAACTGCTGCAGTGTTACCTTTAGCACTAAACAATAGTCTGTGGGTGCCTTGTATTTGTTCCGATAGTCCTGTCCATAGTAAACACTGACATGGTCTAGCTGTAGAAAGCACACAAGATCCCTTGAGACCTAGTAAATACAGAAATTATTTGTCATTTACAAAGTATCTTTATAAAAATCCACACACATTGACACAATCAGTCTAATGCTAAGATCCAATACTAATAAAAGGTCTAGTTAAGCTCAAATATTAGTTTCAATCTGATTCAAAAACTACCAACACAAGGAGGTGATGCAGCTATGCATAAACTCTTTCATCACACCTTCATTTTTCACTAAATCCAGTCTGGTTTTTGTGTTTTGTCTGCATTTTGCCTCTTGACAACATTTTACACTGGACTACTAATGTTTATTCAGAGCAGGTATCAGGAGAGAGTAAGTATGATTGGCTGATCAGGAAGTTATCAGCTGCTGGTTACATTTCACCTTGGTAATAATCAAGGTGTCCAAATTCCAGTGTGACTGTGAGTGGAATTCTAAGGATGTTTGGCAGTGAGCGTAGGGCAAAGAATTTCAACAGGCTACTTGCATACAGATGGTTTTAATGAAG
>WEIU01017689.1:16852-41785 GCA_013389925.1 Aegithalos caudatus
TGTTGATGAACCTTTTAAAAGAAAAGCTAACACCACTTAATTAACCATGAGAAGTTTTCAGCTTCAGTCTGAGGTAATGAGCCAACTGCCTCACTATTTCTGTAGTACCTCTGTGCTCTTTTCTTTTGTGATATGCTTATTCCCTTTCTCATGAGACATACTTATGGTATCAGTACTTTTGGCATTTCCAGAATAAGAAAACTGGACAATTAGCATGTCTATTATTGTGTATGCAGAATTCCAAGCATGATGATACTAAAATGAGTAATACATTTTAAATAGTAAAACCACAAATAATTTGGGCCCTTTAAATGTCGAGTTTCTGCTTTGTTTAGTTTTTCTTACTACTATAGCCTTGTCAACAGCTCCTCTCCTTGGAAATTTTAGTTTGTCCATTTCAGACAGGGTATTTGAAAAGTCTGTTAGCAGAATTCTGAAAAGTCATGGATATATTTACTGGAGGCTCATATATATAGTGTAGTGCTTTACCATGTCTATAGATATTAGTAACTGTGTGCTATATAATGACTGTATTTTAAGTTCTGAAATATTTGCACTCAGAATCTGCCTGTCATTATGAAACCTGTTTTTCTAGGTGTTTTTGGACATATATTCCCAATGAAAATGCCTATGTAAATATCTGATAGCAGAGTTCAGATAATAGATGTTTTGTGCGACCTTAATCCTATCTGACTTAGAATCTTGGAAGTTGTCTAAGTTTAAACACTGCATTTTGAGTCAGTAAAATGAATTAAGTATCTGCATGGAGTGATTCATCTTGTCTAAGACACCAGATTTAGGGTGAGATGGATTACACACTGGAGGTGCCTCATTAATTTTCTTTATACATACAAGGCTGAAGGTTAGATGTTTTGAAGTAGTCAACTTTGAGTTGACTGAAGTTGATGATATTAATCTTCCCATTTCTAATTGGAATGTGGAGTGCTGTGAATGTGCTAACAAGCTCTTGAGCTTTTCATCAAATCTGCACTGACACTGAACACTCAGATTTAGCTTACAGCTGGTAGATGTTTCTGCTGGTCTTTTGGTTTGCCTTCAAAACAGTATCACAGGAAATTGTTCAAGTTTGTCCATTACTCAGCCATGAGAATCCATAACAAAGCTGCTTAGAAT
This sequence comes from Aegithalos caudatus, assembly GCA_013389925.1. NCBI lineage: Eukaryota > Metazoa > Chordata > Aves > Passeriformes > Aegithalidae > Aegithalos > Aegithalos caudatus. Next base: position 17,987 of record WEIU01017689.1, read on the forward strand.
AGCTTAAATGCATTTTGGACAATGAAAATGTGTGATGCATTCACTGAGACTGTCACCTGAGGTAAAATTTAGAAATGTCTATTTAATTGGTAACCAATATCTAGATATGGTTTTACTTGAGTTTGCTGTGTGGTAGACATGGGTGGAATGAGCATGTTGCAGTAATGGTGTTACACACAGCTATGTGAGCTGTGGCCATGAGGTTCATGGGGGGAATGTGTAGTTTTAGAAGTAGGAACCTGATGGGAAGAGTGGGAGATGCCTGCACCTGGCTCATGTTTGTGTTTTAACTGGCATTTCAGGAGAGCGGTAACCTGGAGTACTGTAGGCAGGAGCCACAAAGGGAGACCTGGCACATAACTTCCTTGACAAGTGAGTGAGCACTAGTTGTCTCTAATGTTCATCAGAACCTGAATTTAACTCCAAAATGTTGAGTTTTGCTTTTCTGTCTGTATTTTAAAAATTATTTTTATTAATTTTATTTTTATTTTTTTGAATTCATTATTTGCCTTCTTGTTTTACAGCTTTTTTGGTTCACTCATGTTCTCAGAAGCTATGAAGGTTGAATCTATGGAGGTTGATATTCTATCAAGAATAGAAATTTAAAACTATGGAATTAAAGTCTGAGTAATATGCCAGTTTTCATGGAAGTTCATAAAGGAATGTCTCCCATGGGAGGAACCCCACAATGGAGCAGGGAAGGAGTGTGAGAAATTCCCCCTGAGGAGGAAGGAGTGGCAGAGACAATCTGTGATGAGCTGACCACAGCCCCATCATCAGCCCCATCATCAGCTCCATCTCCTGTCCTGCCTAGCTGCTGGGGGCGGGGGTAGGAGAAGGAGAATTTGGGATTAAAGTTAAGCCCAGGAAAAAGGGGTGCATATGGTGGAAGGTGTTTCAAGATTTGTCTTTATTTCTCATTATCCTACTCTGATTTGTTTGATAATAAATTAAACTAATTTCCACAAGTCAAGCTTGTTCTGCCCATGCTGGTAATTTCTGAGTGCTCTCTCCCAGTGCTTCTTCTCAAAGACCTATGAGGTTTTTGTTAAATTTCCCTGTCCAGCTGAAGAGCAGGGTGACAGAGTGGCTCAGTGGGCACCCTGCATCCAGCCAGGGTCAATCCATCCTAATACGGAGGAAAAATTGTCTTGTGGGAATGGACTTCTAAAAAATAGAGAAAAAAGTTGAAGTAGATTTCACAGAATTGTAATTGTCAGCTTTTAGTCCTCTCCTTGCAACAAATTTCATCTAATGAAATCAGGGATCTAGACCATTCTTAAGGCAGTCATTCTAGTTCCATATAGTAAAAAACTTTATGGCGTGAAGTGCAAAATACCTAATGGAAGAAAATATGTGTGCCAATGGATGAAATATGCTTTTACAGACCTCTGATTATTCTGCAATGGGCTATGAGCTGTGTAGGTTTCATGACAAAGATGAAGCTTGCAGGTAGCTGAGGCAATAACTTTTAAAGGACTGGAAAGCAGAGTGCACAGAAATCAAAATAATGTTTATAACCATTGAGCCGATAACATCTAGATTTACAAATAAGTTCCACTATTTTACTCTTGGATTTTGCACAGAAGAAAACTGTAAAATAAGTGCCAATGAATTTGAGTAGCTTAGCTTAACACTGATAGTACAGCTTTTCATTCCCAAACATTTCAGGAACTTGAAGATCTGTCGTATAGAAAATAAATTCACAGCAGTGAAGACTGATTGAAAATAGAGGAAAATTGACAAATAACTTACACATTTATAAGTTAATTCTGACATCAAAAGAATTACCCACTTAAACATGTTTCTTTTCTGTAACATCTGCAAATTGGACTCAAAGCTTGGATTTTCACATTCCATGAGTCTAAATTGCATTGCTTATTTATATGAAATGAAAGATCCCGGAGGTAACGAACCTATTCCCTTCTGGGATTTTGTTTGCTGTTTTTAATTTTATTACGTTCTCCATGGCTAACCAGCTGCCTTAGAATGACTCCAGAGGTGAGTAGAATAAATGCCAAATCAAATTGACTGACATTGTGTAAGAGGAATAGAAAGGGAAATCTGAGACCACAGATGCTGAGCAAAATGATACATGAATACAGTGTAAAGATTCACATCCCCAGAGAACAAATCTTTTAAAATGCAAGACCTGTCACAGAAGCAAAAGTCAGAATTCATAATTGTTGCAACAGTGTCTTTTGCCCATGCTTCCCAGCAGGACTGAATTGTTATGGATCATGCAGTCCACTGTTAGCCAAGAGATGCAAGTGCTGTTTGTTCCCTGTTTGTACTGCATTGTCAGCAGTAGTAAAGCTGTGAGTGTTCAAGAGGCACAGCTGGCCTAGAGCAGAAAGTGGTCATCCTTTTTTTATATACTTCTTTTCTTGACAGGGTGCTTACTGGGAATTTTTTACTGATATCTGAGTTCTCCTTATGGCAAGCCCAGAAGGCACTAACATTGTTCTCCTGTTCCTCAGTTCTCAGTTGAATAAAAAATTGAAACAGATATGAATATAAGGAAAGAATAAATGTGCTAAAATATTGGAATCTTTGCAAGTAGCTGATCTGCCAGGTAAAGAGCAATTAAAATGCTTTAATAAGGATATGCTAAGGAAACAGTCCTTTATGGAGTTGGATTGTGTGTGAACATGTGTCCTCATTAAGCACAGTCTTACAGGTGTCAGTTTATTGGGGACTAATGGCTCAGTAAACCCAGAGTAGTATTTGCCTCTGCTTTTCCAGCCACTTGGGCAGCCAAGTCCTTCCTTTGAGGGTAGGGTGGAGGAGTGTGTGTCCATCCTCCAAATGTCCTCACTCCATAATGGATTGTCTTTCCAAAGGCACAGAAATGTTTTTGTTTGTGTGCCTGCAATCCTGCTGGGATTGCCTTCCCATCCCTTGAAAAATGCTGTCTCGCTCTATTAGCTGAAACTCAGATGTCTTTCAGCTTCATTGAATCAAGGGTAGATTGCAAAGGCTGACTGCTGAAAAACCCCAGCCGTGCATGCAGCAAACACCCCACAGTGGCTGTTGGTTTAGTGGATGTCATCTACTGGTGAAAAGTATGAGAACACCAGTGGCTTTTAGCCATCCAGGGAATTATAGATCAAAACTGTTATCTAGAACAGCACTAAAAAATGATGTGATGAAATAAATATGAACTGTTTGAGGTTCCAATGAACTTTGTTATACTGCCAAATGGAATAAAGCAGCTCTGGCATTGCTCAGTGGAGGTAGACAAGTGTTACTGAGAACACAGACCTGGTACTCTTTTCTCTGATCCTGTAACATGAAGGGAAATTAAGATTTCTTCCAATATGCTGTCTTGGAAATACTTCCTATTTTCTCTAAATAAGCATGCAAAAAACCCAAGCCCCTAATGACCTCCTGAAGCCCTCCCCTAAAACTTGAATGTATTCCAATTTAAAGCATTAAAACTTGTCTGTGTTGTGACAATAATGTACCACTGCTCATGAGCGCTGGCATTTAATTCTCCCAGGCAGCTACCTTTTGGATTATACGTGTTGATGTATAGTATACCTGTCTGAATCCCACAAAATTTGTATTTCTCTGTTTATTAGTTTAAACTCTGGAGAAAAATGTCATAAATAGTGTTACAATAAAAACTAAAACCTTAGGAAATATGGGTTTGTGGGGCTGATGAGAAAATGAAGATTGAATATGGGTTCCACTGACTCTTATTTTTCCCTGGTGGTTTAGCAGTGCTAAGTCAGACAGCTTAGCTGAAATTGAACAGAAGAATCACACAGGTCATTTAAGGCATTCTTTTTCAATCTGCTGGTTGCTTGATTTGCCCTGAACTCATTGCCCACCCTACATATCAGATACTCGGTCTTGCTCCCGATCTCTGCATTTCTGATGTCCTGAAGTGTTTCTGTGAGTGACCAGCAGGGAGCAGAGAGGTGTACAGAGGGTTTAGGAGGTTGAGCAGAATGGAGGATCTGCAGGTCAGGTTTCAATTTCAGATGTAAGTGAAACACCTGAAGGAAATATTTTCAGTGATATTGTCTGGTCTAATAACCTTATATTTAACTAAGATTTGCTTATGACTTTGACAATTATATCTAATGTACCTCTAACATCACATGCCTTGTGATCCTGGAAAATGGCATAAAGGTGGGTACTTTTCAGAAACACACCTATAACTTTAGAATTTATTTCCCCTATGGGGACTGATTTTCAGGATAACTTAATCTCAGGTCATTGCAACTTGTCAGCAATCTGTCTTGCCATTCTCTCCTTTGCTGAAGTAATCAGATATGTCTGTAGGATATTGTCAGCTCCTTTCTGACACAATTAATGACAGTTCATCACGTGAGTCTGCCATGAGGCTTTGGAATTGTTAGCTGTTTTTCTCACATTCTCTTGTTCTTTTTCCTCAGTTGGTTTTCCATTTCTCTATCTGTATTCTAAATCCAACATGCTTTTAAATTTTTTTTCTGTACATTTCAAAGAATTAAATTAAATTCCATCAAATAAAGGATTAACAAGAAACTAGGTGATCAGCCCAGGCTAAGCAACTGCATATTTTTGTGCTGTTCTTGTAGAACGGAAGTTTTCTCCTAGCAGCGCACTCAGTTCCATGGGTTCGTGGTAGCTATCCAGAATACTGGAACTAAGAGGCACCAGATCTTCACTATGCTAAAGGATATAAATAAAATTGTAACTAGTGAATAGAAACGAGTGAGTGGAATGAATGGGCAGAATTTGTCATATTTCCTTTTAAATTCATCTGGTCTGGAAGACAGTTTTCCCTCCCTTACAGAAGACAAAGTTGGCCTAAATATTATGGCAGATGCAACAAAATTGCTGATACACTGCCCCATTTGGCAAAATTATAAGTAGTGCATTGCCTCTGAGTCATTTCCATACTGTTTGTGCCAGTGCACAGCAGTGTATGCAAACGGGGTTTCCAGTACTGTGCAAACTGATGCAGACTGGTTCTGTAGGTTGGAATAAAATCTGAGCATGTGTAATCCACTGCCAGATCATAACACTAACAGGCCAGATGTCCATCTAATAATAGGCATTGCAAATCACCATAATGATAGATAAGGAGAGAAGGTAGCTCTACCCAGTAAGGAAATTGGGGCAAGATTTACAAGAGCGTGTAGTGACAGGACAAGGGGGGATGGCTTCAAATTGAAAGAGAGTGGGTTTAGATTAGATATTGTGAAAAAAATATCTTTACTGAGAAAGTGATGAGGCATTGGAACAAGTTGCCTAAGGAAGTTGTGCATGCCCCATCCCTGGAAGTGTTCAAGGCCAGGCTGGATGGGGCTCCGAGTAACCTGGCCTAGTTGAAGATGTCCCTGCCCATGGTAGTTGGTCTGTAAGTAGATTATGTTCAAGATCCCCTTCCAACCCAAAACATTCTATGGTTCTGTGATTCTATGATATTGTATGATACTGAAGAGATTTCCTGACGGCATGCTTGTAAGACACATTAGAACCTTACTCTCTTGCCTATCCTAAGTGATTATTTCTTGTTTCAATAACAATGCCTTTAGAGGCAGCCTGTGAGAATAAGCTGCTTTGTGTTATTTTCACCTTTGCCATTCAACATTCTTATTTTTTCTCAGGAGGATATGGGCACTTAAACCATAGTTAACAAACAGTATTTTGTTAAACTGTCATTTTATTCAGAATCAGTTGCACGTGTATTTTCTCTGCTGTCTTGAGTTCCTGCTTTCCGAGGACACAAGACTATTCAAGTCTAGGGCACAGATCCAAGAGAAGTCCAGCACTGTTAACTCTTTTTCTAGCATTTTAGCCCATGCCAGGTAATAGCTTTTCAGACTGCCAGGAGATAGTCTGGAGAGCAGTACAGGCCATGCAGCATTTCCATTTTGAATGAGGTCATCCTGTTTGGGGGAAGGAAAAGGCAGGTGCATGGTTGTAAGTTGTACTTTGTTACATGTCTCTATTACAGTAGTCTCTACTGCAGGCAGCAGAGATATGAATCCACTCATTAGAAGAGAACTGACCAACTCCAAACCATATTATGGACTCTTAATTTTACAGAAAGGGGCCAAACCAGTCTTAGCTCTGGTGCTTCCTTGAGAAGAGAGAAACCTTGTGTGCATGGCTCTGCAGTAGGACTCTTTCAGATGCAGCCTGACAAAGGAGGTGTAAGTGAGGCTTACTCACCTATTGAGCAGTAGGTGTTGGGTTTTGGCTCTTTCAGCTGTCACCAGCTGGGAGGATTGTGGTGCTCACTGAACAGACACTGTCTTCTTAGGCCTGTTCTCCACCATGCAGCACAGACACAAGGTAAGGCAGTGCTAGTTTAGTTCAGTCAAGCTGTTCCCTACCAACATGGACACAATGGGCTTAACCCTTCTGCATCAGCAGTCAAATACAGTAAAGATCATTCACTAGCAGGCAGAAGAATTGTAGATCAGCCTGTTAGTGGGTACATGATCACGTTCAGAACTCACTGGAACTAGAAGCCATCAATTTGACAACAGGCCATCAAAGAGAAAGTAGAGCAACATAATATGAACTTGACAAAAAAACCCAGTACTAGAATGTGAAGAAGCAGTAACAATATTGTGGAGGGAAAAAAACACCAGAGACTTTTCCATCATAGTCCTATTTTTTGCCCCAGTTCTGCTTGCTGAAGTATGCATGACAAAGTATTGCTTTGTAATGATTGTTGCTTACTCCTAATTGAAATCTATAATCCTGTTACAAATGCATCCAGACACATTTAATCAAACCATATCCTGTTGGGCAAATTGAAATCCAGGTTTGTAGCTCATTTCTAAACAAATAACACACAGTGTGAGAGTCCAGGCATGGAATTAGACATCTTGTAGGAAATGCTGCCAGGTCCTTCAGGTTAGCTAAGAATCTGGGTTTCTGCTTTTTTCAAATTCTAAAGCATAGCAGGATAGCTCATTTTCCTGGCTGCCTTGGATTTCCTGTTAGGCTGCCTCGTGGGGATATTTTGTCTTCTGCAATATTATACTGATGGAGAGAGAGAGAAGCTTAAGTATGCTTTCTCTATGACTTTTTGAGAACTGGCAGGATTTTTCATCAAAATTGAAGGCAAGGTTGCTCAACTAGAACATCTCTTATTCTGCTAGCCCTTATTTTTCAGACCTGGAAATTGAACTGTAAATAAATCTATTTTTTAAGTATTCTGATAAATGGAGAGAATAGCAGCTCCAATTTGCTTTCCCATGCTAAGTGCCACCATTCCACCTTTCAGTGTAAGATCCAACTTTGACCATAACAGAAGGAAGACGCTTACAAATTTCGAGGTCTAAAATTGTCTTCTGCTTGCTTGGCTGCTCTTTTGCCTTTTCCTGCTACATACTGCCCCCAAAACCAACACCTCTACCTCCACACAAATTGAATATTCCTCCTGAAAGTTACTCTATAATCCTTATGTTCACAGTGTCATAATGCCAGACTCTAGGTGGCAGCATCTGTGAGTGAATATTAGATATTTTTCTAAACTGCTTATTTCAAACATGTCTCTGCTGATAACCATTGTAGAATAGTCTTCCTTAATGCACTTTTTTTTTCTTCCTGCTCTTTATTTTCATCCGATAAAACTTAGTAATGTACTTAATGTACATGTGTTGAAAGAATTCGTATCAGCATCTTAACAGAGCTTCCATGGCAGTTCAGTTCTTTACTGTAGCTTGAGGCACAGATGGAGAGCAGCACGGGGTGCTGAGTCTGAAACAGAAAAGACAATGTTTGGAGAGAAAATATGCATTTTTGCTGCTGCCATATTTGAAAGGTAAGGTGTGCCTCTGTGTCTTGGCTCTTCGTCAGCTGCTTATGCTGTAACAGATGATGTCTTACCACAGCTATAAAAGCCCAGGCTGGGAGCATAGCTCCTTAAGTATTTTGCACCACAAAAATAGTATTCAAGCTGGGTACAACAATGTACAGGGACAGCATTCCTTCTAACAGAAACATAGGTATAGTGGATGTTACTGCAGTCTAATGATGATCTGAGATACACAAAGCAACAAGCAACCAAGCTAGGGTCAGGGCTGAGCACAAACATACCAACAACATAATTTGGGCAAGGAGCTTAATGGCATCTCCTGGACCAATGGGCATGGATGGAGGTAAAGCAATTAAAACTTATTGGTGTGCTGAGGACCATGACAATTAATTACCTAACTCAGACTGTTACGCAGTCAGTAAAAATCTAAATGGAATAAAAATACATTCTTAGCTTCATTTATATGTTATGTTCCCTTTTGCCCATGACAGGACTTTGAGTATAACAGCACTTCTTTTAATCCAGCAGCTACAGCTCTAATTATAGCCCTATTGCCATAGGGCAAGTACAAGTCAAGCCTGTGCCCTGATATAGAATGAGCTTGACCACTCTCACTACCTGGGCAAATCTCTTTTCAGCTGTTTCCAGTGATACTTTGTAGAGATGAAATCATTTCTTTACATCATTTGTACAGATACTGCCTGAGGCCTGAACAATTGGATCCCTGAGTGCAATGAGCACAGTCCCAAAATAGTTTTATTTTGTAATGATCTGGGTGTTACAATACAGCACAGCACTATTGTTACTCAGGGAAAATAAAAAACTAAAGAGTAGCTAGGTCACCAGTCCAAGCCCTTACCTATGTTTGTAAACACACATACAGACACATAATTAAAACAGAGGATTAAATTTACTTTCTATGTGTTCCAGAATGGGCAATGAGAAGGGAGTGAGCTTGATATGTAAGCAAAATCAATTAACCTTTGTTTTCCCTCAGCCAACACTCCTGCTCACCTGTTTCCACATCTATGTAAATAGAAAGATACTTTCTATAACCTACAAAAGATTAAAAATAGCAGGTGCTGAAATTCATATTTATCCTTAAAAATATCATTTGTCTCAGGAGGTATCTGTTCTTCTCATTAATACCAAACAGACAAAGGCTTGAAAATAATGGTGCAGATACTTTTTTCCAGATGTTAACATGTGTTTAGAATTTCCATTTTGATATTCTTGCTTCCATTCTTGCACATGGTTGGGTATGCATACATTTACAGAGTAGAATCCTCAGAATTTCTGTGCAGTCAGAACAATAGAATGTACCACTGATGTCAGAATTATTTTTGCTTTTGTATTCCCTTTATATATGTTCATAGTGCTGTAGACTTGTAGGAAATAGACTTGTAGGAACTATACTTGTTGTATAGTTACATAGTTCCTAGCTAACTGCATTACTTTTCCTCCCCTGATAGACAGAAAGACAAAATACATCCTCCAGAGGCTCCAAGCCCTGGGGGTCCAACACTAAATTATCTGGAAAGCAAGGATGAACTACTCTCCCCAGACATTTTCTCATAAACAAAGTACAGCTACTACCAAGGGGGGCAGGGAGGAGGGTGTTCAGGAAAGGGTTTAACCAGAAGGAGGAATTTCCTCTTCACCTATGCTTCTAATCATGAATATTTGTCAATGATGCTAATTTTCTAAACTTTAAAAACTGTATCTACCCTGTGCGGGCTGGGCATTTTTTCATATCTACCCCTGGAGGTCTCCATTAAAGACCAGACTTCGTATTGCCTCCTAATTGTCTTGAAAGTGTGTTGCTTTATTCCCAGGTCATTAAGGCATCACCACATATCTAAATTTGTCTCAGTCTTATGCTTTAGACAACAGGAAAACAATCAGAAGAAATTTTCAATATTGTCTAGCATAATGCTGCTCTGACATGTTTTCTTGTTCTGGAATAATTTCATTGTAATAATTATTGATATGACCATTGATACAGTGCAGTTCTAAGGATTCATTTTATACATGGAGTGCAGTGCATGTATATTATGCTTTCCTTTGAGTATATACAGTACTGAATATAATGATGTTAAGAGCTTTGTATGTGCATATATTTAAATAATAATGAAAATAAGTTAAATGGGGAGACTCAAGAAAATAGTGTCATACAAAACAGCAGTCATTTTGGAGATAAGCTCCTGTACATCACTAAAAATATGGCTCTGAAGTTCTGAAGATTGTAATGCAGAATGTGAAAGAGGATTTTGGGTAATGCCTGATGAAGAAGGCAAAACAGTGGTCTAAATTCTGACTTGATTAATGGATGCTCTGCTTATAAAGCAGAAGCAACATAGGTATAAAGTGGGTCAGCTTCGTGGAAAGTAGTCTCAAGAAGTAAACCAAATATGAGCTGTCACTGCAATGCTGTTAGGATTATTCCCATGACCATTGCTGCCATAACCATTCTTATTTAAGGTCAGAGCCTTTCAGAGAGATGCCTTGTTTCACTTACACTCATTTGCTCATACCTAGACAGGAAGGTGTGGTAAGCCTCAATCAGGTCCTGGTAAGGATGGACTAATCTTTACGGTCATATTTAGATGCCAGTCTCTCTTAGTGAACTAAACTGAAAAACAGAATCTGAGCTCTCTCAAGTTATGAAAATTAAATTCTCATTCTTATTGCAGAGAGCCTGAGGCATAAGCATCTCCCTGAGAAAGAAGGAGTTTATTACAAAAAATCTCCTAAACAGGCATGTTCAGGCTAGCATTGTTCAGTCATCCACAATTTGTTTATGGAAGATTATCCATGCAGCCAGAAGCAACAGAAAAGTTATATTTATGTTCTCTCAAATATAAGCTATGTCATGTGCTAGATTTACAATCATAAAACTGTTGTTTGATGCTTTACTTTAGCATAGAGCAAACATAAACACATGGATACCGTGATGCTGAGTTTAAATGAAATTATACATTTTAAAAACTATGTAGAATAATTATATAAGATTTATTTCCTCTAAAGTCACTGAAAACACATTCAGTTCATTCTAACCACTACTCATGGTTCTAAGGCTTTTCAGTTGTTACAGATCTTGACAGAAAACTCTGGAGCAGTCCTGTGTGTGAACATGCATGCAATGCCACAGATACTCAAGAAAACAGTATCGTACAAAACAAGAACATGTAGATTTTTCATTTTCTAAATAATACTATCAAGATAAGGGTATTTGTTACTGTATGTTGGAAAATGGAGGGAAGAAAGGCCATTTCTTTACAAAGGACCTTGTAACTTTGCCCTTAACCTAAGTGAATATATGCCTACTCTGCAAGTCTGTGCACAAGGAATCCTCACTCGTGGTACCGTGCAAAGCACACAAATCCACCATTACTCTGTTGGTTATTTAAGGTGAATAAAAATGGAAACATCTTCAGACAAATTACTACAAATTCAGTTCTCTTTCAACAAAAGCCCAATGCAAGGGAAACCTCAGAAAAAAAAGCATGTCAGCCCAGTTATGACAAAAATTTCCTTATGGGAGAATATCAGCGTTCTTTTGCTATCCGTTACCAGTCTCCCTGCCAGTGGAATTTCTGAAATTTCTTTCTTGCAGCTCTAATCTTAGACAATAATTGTAGTTTGATCTAGGATAGGGCTAATATTTCAATCAAAAATAATCAATATTCCTAAAAAAATGTACATGTAAGTCTTTACTTAACTGTAAAGATATCTCCAAAGTATCATTTGATTATTTCTCTTTCTCAAAACAGTAACCAAAGCCCTAACATCAAATCTTTCATGTCATGTGAGTATCACAAAAGACCAGATGGACTTTATCTATACTGAAAACCAGCCAAAATACTTTTTTTCTGAGCTCACAATTCTCTCTGCAAGCCCCTTCCCAGAGTTAGTCTCCCTTAAGTTCCGGGCTAATTCTTCTCCTCAACGAGCCTAACATTAACTGAGTGCCCTAAGCCTAGCCTGGGCAGAGGAGAGGAATCCCTCTTCTCCATTCAGACAAACAATCAGATAAATATGATGCAATTCTCCAGTTGTAGTATCAGTTCTTACTTAACAATGGAAGATACATTGCAGCCTCACTATAACTTCATTTTAGATTTCTCTTTCTCTCTAAAACTCCTCTGGCACTAACATAAATGCTTGACTGATGCATAAACCAAAAACAGTGTTCCATGCAAAGATTCACTGTTCTTCCAGGAGAATATTAGAGTCTGCCCATGGGTTTCTTTGTCAGCTGCTCTCCAGATGGGATCAAACTTAGCTGTGGACTTTCAGTCAAAAATAAGCTTAACCCAAACCCTGGAATGAACCTCAGAAAAAAAATGCCAGTGAAGATGAAAAATTCCTAAGGAAACAATTATTTTTGCACCACTCACTTCTTTTTACAACTCTAATGATTGAGAGAAAAAGCCTAGAGCTACAGCTCGAGTGGTACAGAAGAATGGCTGTCTGAAAAAAAAAAACAAAACCCTGTAGGCTTGATTTTCCCCTGGAGTAAATCCTTTCCTGGGTAAAACTAAGAAGGAAAATGCCTAGACTTATATTATGATTGGGATTATATTTAGGAATAAAATTGCAGTAAACTGTAGGATAACTGTGTTTAGGACACTGAAAAATCTAAGAAAAACGTTGCAGTGTGTAGCTGAGAACAGCTGAGACTTGAATTTTCCTCTCAGGAATCTGGACCCTCTGACAGAAGCAGGAACAGGGGCTGGAGCAGTCACCTCATCACTTGGCATTCTCAGGAGTTAAGAAAAAATAACCACAGAAATCCAGTTGAAGGAGAGCTTTAAAGAGGCTGCCACAAGAAAGATATAGGCTGAAGAGAGAAACCTAGACCTCTCTGGCTGGCCCCTTTGCAATGCCACCCCACTTCCAGCTGTAGGTCTCTTTCCTGACTCTCTTCCTTAACTTCCTTAACCTACTTCCCGAACTTGAGCCTTCTCCTTGACTGAACCCTAGCTCAACGCCCAGCGCCACAGCAGGGATGAGCACATTTGGAGAGAAAAATTCTTTTGACAGCCTTGTTTTTCAGTCCCTTTGCAACCTCTGTCTAAGCACTGCTGTAGATTTTGTCCCTTTCCTACCCTAATTACCGGTATTATCCCTAATACTGGTCCTGGCCTTAGCTGAGCCTTTGTTTGAGACCCAGTGTCCTGGTACAGATGAACATGTATGTGTTCCAGGGACAATTAATATTACAGCTTTGCCCTCACTTTTTCAGCCTGTTTGCAGCCGCATTCCAATGAGAGGTCTAGTTCTTATCTTTCACCTAAGTCTAAGGGAATCATAATCCAAATCTAGGCACATCCATATGCCCAGGCAAGACCAAGCTGAGAAAAATTTCAGGAAATTTGCTAATTCTTCTACCACCCCATCCCTGCCCTCCACCACCTTTTAGCTTTGCCTTTGTAGCATTATTGCAATCAGAGCTTTACCCTTTCTCTCTTTCTTAGACCTAATCCCTATCCATTGTGGGTATCATTATCAGCTTTCTCTTTTCAAGTTAAAGCCTTACCACATTCTGACGTTTGTGCCACTGTTTCCACTGACAAACTTGACTATTTCTGTATGAGAATCAGTCCATCCCTGGTTTGCTGGAGCTTTTTCAGAGCCCTCAAGGCTGTGCCTCTGGAATTTCCCTTCCTCTCTCTCCTTATGTACAGAGACACTGTCTTGCCTCATGGGTGCTAATATTTGAGGACTACTCTGTCCATCCAGTCTCAGATCTTTGAAAAATAGGATCTTTTTCTTGTCAACGAAATTTGGAGTTTTCTTTTAGTCTTAACTCTGACCATAACCCTAAGAACAGAGGGAGTTTATAGGCAAGGAAGTTCAACCCTTGTCCAGAAAGATTTTATCAGTACAGAGGTCTTTTTGCAGTTCACACATTTGTTTTTCAGCCCCTTGAACCTAGAACTCTGTATCTTGTATTTTTTTTTTAATGTGTACCACTTGTTAATCTACCCTGCCAGCTAGCCAGTATGTGTACTCTGTCCCAATGTGCAGTGTCTCTAAGTGGATTTTACATGTATTCATAATCTCTTTCTCCAGCTTTGTCACAGATCATCCTACTGTGTTATCTTCTGGTATTTTTTTTTCTTTGGAGCTCTTACTTCCATTTAAAATGTTACTTCTGATGCACTATGACAATATTGTATGTTGTTAACAAAACTGACTGATGAAGGAAATTTGAGGGAGAAACATGGGTTTCTGTTTAGGTTTGGCATGTTTGTCCTTCAGGCAAAACTGTCTTTGAATTCTGCAATGGACTGCACTCTATAAGAAAAACAATAACTCCCATGGGAGTTTTGGGACCCCTTGACAGCTCCAAACAGGTCCTTAAATCAGTCATTTTTGAGGCCATCATGTTGCAGCACTTGGTTATAAGGACCATCTTCATCAAGCGATACTGCTTTTTGAATAATATTAATATTTTGAGTAATATTAAGTACTTGCTGTATTGGTATATGGATAGAGAAGTATGCAAAATAATTTTTCTTACAATAAAACCCCAGTTCTTTTTGCTAGTTTGGTTATCTCTTTATGAGTAATTTTCTATTACTATTAGTAACACTTTTTATTTAACTCTCAGCAAGGTACATGCATATCCCTAAGGAAGTCCAGTTTTGTAGGGCTGTCACTACAGAATCAAATTAAGAATCCATGAATTTGAATCTATGATATTTTCAATTTGACTTAAGGGGAGGAGCTTTTGATGGAGTAAATAACCACACAAATATTTTTTCTCTTCTGAATCTCTTAGAAATAATGGCATAGAATGGAGTCTTCTCTGATTAGGCCCTTATTGATAATATTTGATTTTTTTTGGCTACATAATGAATTAGAATATAATATTTTATTTAAATGGCTTGACTACTTTCAAGCTTGTAAGAGAATTGTGGGTTGGATTGTGGCTGTTGGCAGTGATAGATGGCATATTTGAAAAAATTTTCTTTTTAACTATTCAATAAAGTCATTGGCAGGAATAAAATTCTGTTAGGACTTTACTGAAGAGAGGGTATTGTTTAATTTATATTTTATCTTCTTTTTGTTCCAAACTCTTAAGAGAATATTGGTAATTAAAATAAAGAATATTTCACCTTTTCCTGCCACTCTTCATTTTAGCTTCCCTATCTCTTCAGATTCCTTCAAAATACAATCTTCCTGTCTGAAAGTGCAGTATTATGCTGCCATAGTCGTAAGGAAGCCAGCATTTCAGAAATTGTGAGGTGCTTTATTAATCAGTTGTCATTTCACCCATGCCTGTGCTTGCATAACTTGTTCAGATTCCTGAATATTTTCATGCATGTTACCCCAGGTGATATAAGCTTCCTGGCAGAGATGATTATTTTGAGCAAGAAGGTGTTTTCTTCTGAATTATGTAGATACGTGCAAGTACTATACTCTATTCAATTTCTCAGCTATGATGAGACAGGTACAGAAAAATATGGAAGAATATTTTAATGATTAGCTGAAGAAAGCTAGCTCAAGTAATACAAGAGAAGCCTGGACTTTTGTTACTGGAAATTGGGAATGTTGTGTATTTTTCCTTGATGTTACATCTTGAAATCATCTTAGCTAATGATTCGCCACTGAAAATAAAATCTAACAACAGAAGACACATATATCTGTGCTCTTTATTGTCTCAAAGATTATTTATAAGATGGATTGAGCACTTGAGAAACAGACAATCTGAAGCTTTCATCAAGAGAATATTTGCTGTGATACTTTCAGTATTAGTTGTGATTTCATCAGAAAATAGATATAACTCAGAGAAAACTTGCTGTGTATTGAGTCATTGTTCAGGGAAGCAAATTACAACTGTATATTGTTTCCTGTTGTAAAATGTTTCAACATTGTAATGAAAGCTCCATATCATCATGGTACATTCATTCACTTGCTATCAAAGATTTACACTATGAATTTCATGCAGTGCCTGCAGATGAAAACTTAGGCTGCTTCTGATTAGCTGTTGTTTCACTTGGGAAAGATTGCTTCTTTATTTAAACTTATTGAAGAATATTAATGAAATGGCAAAAGAGGATTTAGCCTTCTCTACATTTGATTTTGATCTTCAACTTTTCCTAAAGATCAGTACAACTTCATACATTTGAATTATGTATATTCTGTCTCTTGTGGTAATACAAAGTTATTAGTTATCAAAATTGATGTAAATTCTTAATTTCTATAAGAATATGGAAAACTATAATTACACTAATTATGTTCATATATCAATGTAAGCTGTGCTATTAATTTCTCATGGTCTGAAATATTAATTATATCATATTTGTAGAAGTTCATATATATGATGCCTCCACTTCTTAAAAATTTTCAGAAAATAGATCACAGAATCACGGAATATTCTGAGTTGAAAACGATTCATTAGAATCATCAAAGTCCAACACCTGGTCCTGCACAGAGCCCTCCCCAAAAGTCACACCATGTTCATGGGAGCATTGTCCAAACACTTGAACTTTGCCAGGTTTGGTGCTGTGACCACTGCCCTGGGATACTGCCCTGGGGAGCCTGTGCCAGTGCCCAACCACCCTCTGGGTGAAGAACCTTTTTTCTGGTATCCAACCTAAACCTCCCCTGATACAGCTCCAGGCCATTCCCTGGGGTCCTGTCAGGGGTCATCACAGAACAGAGATCAGTGTCTGCTCCTCCTCTTCCCCTCATGAGGAAGTTGTAGACTGACATAAGGTTTCCCTTCAGTCTTCAGTTCTCCAGGCTGAACAGACCAAGTGACCTCAGCTGCTCCTCCTATGACTTCCCCTCAAGGCCATTCTCAAGCTCTGTAGCCCCAGTAGAGTTGGTTTTGCAGCCAGACCACATTGCCAAACCCTGTCTCATTCACTACTGGATTTTGCTCTTGGGACTTCTATATCGTTACTCTTACCTACACTTCTCCCTCAGCCTGACTATTTCTGTATCTGTTTTTAATTGGATTCCCCAGGTAAATTATGTTGACTTTTTTTTTTTTTTTTTTTTTTTTTTTTTTTTTTTTTTTTTTTCTTTTTTCTTCTTCTCCCAGAAGAAGAAACTAATTTTGCTCCTTTTGATTTTGGCACAGATTTCCAATCTTTCCAGATCTCTGTGTCATGTCATCTGACTCATTGCTTTTTTATAGCTCCATTCAACAGGACTGTTTCCAAATGACTGTCTTGTTCTACTCTAGCTACTTATCCCTGAAAAGCTGATTGAAACCAGCACTAACTGATGTCTAAAGCCAATCAGTAGGCCACTACTTTGCACTCCTGTTTAGCATTTAATTAGTTAACCCACACAATAACCAGTTCAAATGATTCCTCAAAGCAATCTTTTTTCCCATATTCCCTCATCATTTTTTGTCTATGACCACAAGTGATGATGAAATTGCTGGTACTAATATATATTTTGTGTCTAGAATAGCCATAATGTGTTTCTAGTTATTCATGGATGATTAAAATATAAATGGGGAGGAAATATTCTGGTTTGCATAATAACATGGATAGCTGCTTGTTGATTTTTGCATATCTGTAAATGGTAATAGTTTTTATTTATTTATTATCAAAAAGTAATTTTTTCCTGACATTTAAGTGAGACAAAGCTTGAGTTCCAAATGATTCTTATGCTTTTCAGCATAAGAAAAAATTAAACATGTACAATGTATGAGCTTATTAGAGGGAAGAAAAATGTGGAAGATTTGTTTGATTGAATAATTAATTTTCTAATCTGATTAATATTAATTGCTTATGTAATTTTAAATGGCTACATAGAAAGAGGTGAATAAAATCAAGTGAGATTTGAAGTAATAAAAGGTATCTGTCCTATAAAGTCAAATTTTATTTAATCTGTTAGTGTACCAACCATTTAATGGTTTT
This sequence comes from Aegithalos caudatus, assembly GCA_013389925.1. Lineage (NCBI taxonomy): Eukaryota > Metazoa > Chordata > Aves > Passeriformes > Aegithalidae > Aegithalos > Aegithalos caudatus. The sequence continues at coordinate 35,651 of WEIU01017689.1, forward strand.
GTTCCGGACCTTTGGAGTTACTATTTTTATCCTAAAGCCATATAGGCTGGTTTTCATCTATAAGTGCTTTAGTGCTTTAAATCTGAAACATGTCACTTGGACCTAGCATTCTTCAGTTTAATTCCTTCACTGGAGTAAAAAGCCACAAAATGTCTCATTGTGCTATATAATAATGTGAAAATATCAGATGCTATTATTTTTTGTTTTGTTTTGTTTTCTTCTCCTCTTCAAAGGCATGGTTTAGGTTCTGACCTGCTGCAAGGCTGTGTGATGCCTTGTTGTCATGCAGACAGTGATTGTAGTGATGGGTTGCAATTACATTGAACTAGACTGCCCATATTCACTTTTTGTTATTATCTGCCTGTGGAGTGTTTTCATTAACTGTGCCCTGGAAACATCCTGAATGACATACGCATCCTTTGCCATTTGATTTGTGCCCATGTACGTTTGTATGTGTAGAATACTGAAATAACAGGTAGTCAAATGTGAAATTCACCTCAGAGAAACAATGTACTGTCAGAAACATCAGCTTCTACAAAACCTTTTAATTGCAAAGAAGCCATCAAAACATCCATAGCAACCACTGTCAGGGTGGCTGACCAAGTGAAAAAGTATTCTGTGAGCTCTGTTACTATGGATATATATGGAATGCATTCAGGAGTTTCTAGTTAAGTTTAATTTCTTTTAAATTCCAGACCTTCGCTGTGTGCTTAGACCCAGAGTGAAGAGACAGATCTTTGCTTGCTACATCTGTCTCCTTCATCAGTTGCACAAAGACAACAAAAAAACTAAAAAGGGAGAGAAGAATTCTCAATTAGGACATATTATGGAAATATGCAAGGGAATATGAAAATAATCAAGGGCATGTAACAGACAGAAACAGCATGAGACCTCAGATGAAGTAAAAAATTGATAGCTGTATGGCATTGCTGGGGGATTGAGACGTGTTCCCCTCAAGTGGAGTAGAAGTGTACTCTTCTCACCTGTGTAGCATCACACCTTAGAATACTTTTCCAGTTCATACTGTGTATGTAGGAGCAAACTGGTCTGCTGTGATGGCAGGTGGCTTATGAACAGTGGACAACTGTCCTTTGAGAACTGAATTTACTAACAATCCCTCCTACCACCTGCTGCCTGCTGCGAGTAACCTTACATGTGTCTCTCAGCCCTGTGGGATGTGGAGAGTCTCACAATTTTTGTAAGGTACACAGGCTTTTTTTTGTTATGAGATGACTGGAAAATAGTGGATTTATTACTGATTTATGCTTTCTCATCTCTTAGTTAAATGTGTGAAACACTAATGCATTAGAAATATTTATGGATGCTATAAAGATTAATTCACTTGTAATGACCACTGATGAGCTGTTTTTCCTTAATGCTTCATTTTTTTTTTTTTTCATGAGAAGATTTAAGTACCTAGCACTTTGTATTCCATGGAGAAGATACAAGGATTTTGTTCCCTACTTACATTTTCCCCTATTGGTGTGGAAGAAAGCTGATGGCATCCTGTGCTGCAGGAGGCTGAAGACTGCCAGCAGGTTAAGCAGGGTGATCCTTCCCTTCACTGAGCACTGGTGAGGCTACATCTGTAGTAATGTGTCCTGTTCTGGCCTTGCCCCTAGAAGAGAGACATGGGCAGGCTGGAGAGTCCAGTGATGGCACACAAAGGTGATCGGGTGTGACAAGAAATAAGGAATTTCCACTATGTGTAACAAGTCTTGCAGATCTTTTGAATTTATATGTTATCACAATTATTCATTTATCATGTGTCCTCTCATTAATTTAAACTCTTTTGGTTACTTTCTTCCATTTCAGCAACCAAGGAATGAAAAGTAAAATTACTGACAACTGGTCACTGATTTTCTATCAAAAATAGAATTAGTCAGCACTGTGTATAGCTGATAGAAGTAGCACTCCTCTATGAAGATTTGCTTGTTGTTTCTCTTCCTTAGCAAATCCTTCCCAGAACATTACACTACTCATTAACCAGAATAGCCTTATCATCATTCATTTGCTGAAAGCTTTAAAAAGCTAAAAGGATGCCTGAGTATAGAGGTAGCTCACAATAAGGACACACAAAGTGGTCAAAACCAAGGACTGGCTGCCTGGAGTCCTGCTTCTGCTATCTATAGTGTATGACAATACAGAAGGGAGCCAGATGTCTATGGCTCCTTGCTAATCTGCCATGAGAGGCCTGAAAAGGCATATAATTTGGTGAAGGTTATTGGCACGTGTAAAGCTAACTCTGAAGGGTGCTACCTTTTGTGTTTAAATAAAAAGTCCTTTCAATTCAGACAGAACTTACTCCTTGAGGCTTCAGGTTTCCAAGTACAGAGGTGTGGGTTTGGACAACCTGAATTCCAATTCAGGCTCATTGTGTCTCACAGCTTCACTCACTCGGCAAGGAGTCGAAAATGCCGGGCAGGAGAATTTCAGTGTAATTTACACCACCAGAATCTGTGCTAATGAAAACGTTCTGATGCTTACCATCAGCTTTCAAGAATCCTAAAAAGGCGTAAAAACCAAAGTCAACAAAGTAGAAAATCAGTCATGAGCAAAGTGCTTGATAGAATCATATTAACTCAGAATAAATGCATGCCACACTTGCTAGATCGTTTCTCTTGGGGAGAGAATATCAGACAAAAAGTTTACTTCTGAGGGAAAGAAAGAAAGATAGTAACATCCTCAGCAATCTGTGTTTGTGATTTGTGGATTGCTGGAGGCAAAACACAATATTTTCAAGGAAAAACACATGATTGTGACAATTTTATGATAAAAAATGGAGTAAAGAGAAACAGAACAAACAATAAATCTTGATTTTATTCCAAAACTTAAATCTCAGGCTCAATTTCTGTCACCAGTGCTAATGTTTTGGTGGTCCTTGTTGAAAAAAGGTCACTGTTGTAGTTTTACTTGCAGAACAAAAAAATATCATTGACCAAACTTAATGAGAACAGAGTTAGAAAGAGAGGAGGGTTTTTTTGCCTTTCTCTTATTGTCTTGATCTTCAGTCAGGGAAGTGTGTAAAGCTCAGGTATGGAAAAGAAACCCAGTCTTTTTTAACTTATGGACATGAAAGTGTTTCAGGGCTTCCAGCCACTTGTTTGAACACAGAAGCACAGAGAAGGACCTTCAATGGCTTATCCCATCTGAGGAGGTGATGTGCTGGATTACTATTTTCAAAGTTCAGTGAAGAGTTTGGAGGCTGTATTGCTGTCTCAGCTGTACAGCCAAATGAACAGCACCAACCTGAGAAAGGGTACTGGGGTGATGAAGCTGCGATCTGCACATATGATTGCTTGTTGCATCCAATGAAACATCACCTACCAAATGGGAATTCTGTGTTGCTCCTAACTGTGAGTACCATTTAATGAACTCAAATTAGATCCATCCTGTGAAAATAAAACCACTCTTCCTGGTCATTCTTTGTATTTTACCTTCTTTCACTTCCCACTGGTACTACTGTGATTCTATACTATTAATCATTTGTGATTACCATTTATTTTGTTCAACTATCTGAGATACACTTTATTTTGGCAGCTTGAGACGGACTGAGAAAGTACTGAAAATGTTTTACACTTATTTGTAGTGCCCTGCAGTACTTTTCACTTTTTAGTTAATGCCATGAATAGTAAATGTTCAAAGTGTTGATAGCTTCAAACAGTCATATGAGTTTCAAATACTCATAGAATAGTTAATTACCTTATACATAAAACCTCACTAGTGTATGGTGTAATTATAAATCATTATATTCTTATATTTCTACTACTTTTGAAATGTAGAGTTATTTCATTAATCAGTCCATGTTATCTGTGTGCCAAGTACAGAAATAGCAAGAGAAATTGTAGATCTTCTAAAAGATACCAAGAGACTGATTTGTCATAGATCCTTATATCATAAATTTTTTTTTTAAAGATTCACACTTCCAAATGATTTTTTTACATTTCTTGAAAATTTTGATTTTTTACCCCCTATCAGCTGCTATTCAGTTGCTGCTACAGAAAAGAAGTCATGTACTGAGAATGTAAAGGGAATTACTAAATTATTGGTCCATAAGGAGAACGAAAGCTACTGAACACTGGCAATCCTGCTGCTTGCTTTTTTACCCTCTAGTAAACTTTGCAATAATTACAGATTCTGGGAAGGCATTAGAGAAAGAAACCATACAGCTTGCAAAAGCAAGCTGTTGGAAAGGGGACTGAGAAGACAACATGTGCCTAGAATGCTGGCTACTGTTGTAAAATATATCTAAGTCTTAATAAAGAGGCAATGAGCCATAAGAAAAAAAGAATCTTCTTATATATTACTTAACAGGTGATGCAAGAAAAACAGTAACAATATTCAGTGGTCTGATGTTCATGCTTGGGAAGACACTGATAAACTGCTGAACACTACAGTTCCAAGGGAAAAAAAAAATCACACAGCTTCAGGCTGAATCATAGATACAAATATCTTTGTGTAAAAGTTATGGATGAAAGAGTGGGTGTATATACAGAGCTCCCTGTGATAAAGATTTTAAAAAATTGAGATAATGCCTTTTAAATACTTTGATGAGACAAAAAAGAAAGCAAATAAGTAGAACACCATTGTTAGAAATGCTGTATGAACACAGGAGAGAGCAATTTGATGAGTTCTGAGACAAAAACTGCAGATCAAAAGGTGTTCAAAATATGGATGGCTAAGAATTTGTATATTCCTATATGATATCAGAGAATGAAATCCTTAATCAAAGACTGAATCTCTTGTGAGCTATGTGAATCCAGTTTTCTAGGAGATTTATGAGAGGAACAGCTTTATCTCTATAAAGATATCTGCTATTAAATTTCAGTGAGAGCACTGAAGTAAAACAGCCATCAGTTTAGAACAAGTGTATCAAGCAAAAGCAAGCCAAGAAATAGGACAATGATCAAATAATGGAGAAAATAACCCTCATAGGCTAGTGTGCTGGAAAGAGCATCAAAAATTCAGGAAGAAAAACCACTGTGCTTTGGGCTATTGCACAGACAAAACAGGGAAACAAATCCAAGTCAAATCCTAAACTGCAGGTAGCCCAAGGATAGGAAATTCTCTATGTACACTAAATGAAAATGTGGAGCTATATAATGAACAGAAGTGCATGTCTAGCATGCCTATATGTTGTCAGTGCATGGGCTTTGCTGTCAGCAATTCTTCTGACATATTTAAGACCAGTTCAGTGATCAGTTAGATTCTTGCTGGACAGTTCATCAAGCCTCTCAGCAATAATGGTAAGTGGTAATATTCTTAAAAATGTGATGAAGTAGTGTTGATACTTAATAAGTGCTTTTCTCTACAAAAAAAAAAAAAAAAAAAGTCGATAATAATCTCATGTAACAACAAGAACAACAACAAGAACAATAATAGTGATAACAATTATAATAACAATAACAATAATAATAACAATAATAATAAACCTAGAAAACCTTTTTAGACAATTTTCCTTTCAATAGAAATTTGTTCCAAAAATTTGGATATCAGCTAACTTAAAATATGCTGAAGCTTATTTTTTAGAGATAAAAATAAAAGATTAATAATCAAAAATTTATTTTTGCTATGGAAAGGAATACTTGGGATGTTATGTTTATGTTTCAGCTCTAATATAGACTTCAGGATTCTGCTCTTCTATTGTAATTTTTCATACAGTTGCTGCTGCTGACTATGTGTTTATCCTTCCACTCCTAGCAAAGAAGTGTTCTTAAAGCGTCTGGCTAAGTTCCCTGTACAGTTAAGGCAGAGAAGTAGGTGCTTTAGAGATCTCTCTGAAGAGAGATCTTGATGATCATAGTTTAGGCATGGAATTAAGCTAGACAATAAGTTCTGAAGGCCTTCAGAAACTCCTACTGCTTTCCATTTAGTGGTTATTTTGCTAGAGCTTGGAAATAAAATCACTAGTTATCTAAAACTGAGGTTCAAATGACAGACTTCAATTTGCTTGCCTAAACTGCAGTGTAGTTATCTAGTTTCATGAAAATAGCTGAAAAGTGTAGGAAAAGTACCTTGCATGAGTAAAACCTGAAGGAAAGTCACCTCTAGGAGCACATCCATTGGAGTCACCAGCCAGTCCAGATGGGAAGGGGCTTGAACTTCTAGCTGGAGTTAGCTTTTTTTTTTTTTTTT
>WEIU01017689.1:51119-96813 GCA_013389925.1 Aegithalos caudatus
GTAGACCATACAAATCCCTCTTTAGCTTTCTCCCACTGGACTTTTATCTCTGTCAATTTCCTCATGAAGAAGAATGGATAAGGTTTTAGTTTTTCTTATTTCCAGATTACCTCTCTTCTTCAGACTTCAGAAATGCCATTGAAATACATCACAGTCCTTCTTATAAACTGTCATTGCATGTGGGTGTGAGGAATGAACCAAGTCTTGTTTTCCTTCGGCTGCCTCTGATGCCGTAAGTTTTAGTTTTCATGTTTTTCAGATTCTCTGCTGCCTAGGGGTGTAGTTCTGAGCCTCACACTAAGAGCCAGTAAGCTCTCTTCACAGAGTAGGNTCCTTCTTATAAACTGTCATTGCATGTAGGTATGAGGAATGAACCAAGTCTTGTTTTCCTTCAGCTGCCTCTGACCTCTCCCTGCTTTTCTGTTGAAGCTTTTCTTATCCCTAAGTCCTCTCACAGCCCCTGTATACTTCATAGCTAAGCCATGCTTGCTTATATATAAAAATGATCTGTAAAGCAATGCAATATACAATTTTATTTCTAATCTCTAAGATAAGCTACTCACAAATATTGAGAGTATTTTGCATGGTATGATTAGTACAAAGAGGAAATGTTAACTCTCAAAAGAAGTAAGCAGTGAACTCACATGTATATTTTTATTATATAAAAGTATTATATACTTTTATATAATAAAAGTAATGCTAATGTAGTCTCTGATATCTCTTGTGCTGCTCAGACATGCTAGGCTGGAAAGCAGTTCTCTTTGGTGTAAATATCTCCAACAGACAAAACAATTAGAAACACAGAGGGAAGAAGTGCTTAACAATGCAATCAGGAAAAGTCAGGGAGAGATACAAGTGATGTCAATTCCTCGCTGAAGGTCAGAAATTCTGCCACCTTTGAACCTTTTATCTCAGATTTTGTACTTAAAAAATGAAGAGTTGTTCACTAAGGTCCTCAGAGGGTTTTAAATTCTGTGTCTCCTGTAGCTCATGTTGAATTCCACAGGCAGGGGAAGGTAAGGTGTCATCCTGCTTGCTTGGCATGGCCAGACCTGGAATCCAACAGGGATCCATTTGGGTGGTTGTTTTGCAGACAGAGTGACTAACTTATCTTTTCCATACAATGCAATTTCTCTGAGTCAGAATGAACTTTAACAGTTTGGCCCTGAAACAAGGCAAAGATTTGGGCCAGCTTCTTCCACTGGGGGGGTGGCTCACCTTTACTCATCTGCAACCTATGAGTTTATTAATGGATCCAAATATAACCAGTGACCTTCTGTGACAGATGGTGAAGCATGTCTAATTTCCAGTGCATAAATGAACATTTTAAAAGGCTTTTCAAAATGCTGTTGATTTTAGCAAGTGAAACATAATGTGAAAGTGAAACAAGGATTTTCTAAGTCTGATGCTGTAAGTTTGGATACATTGAAAATTCATTATCTGAGTAAAAATCTAGAATTCTTGTGCCATTAATAAGGACATTGCAAGCTGCCATTTGTTTTAGAATGATGACTAGTTTATGATGTTGAAACTGCCACCACAGAGAAGTCACAATGATTTGCCTTGAAGATGATTTATGAATCATGACTCTAGAGAAAATAATTTCTCTCACATAGCTTGTTGAAAATCTTCACTTTAGATTTACTTTCCTCAGGAAGGATATCTCCTAGTCCTCAGAATTTTAATCTGGAACCTCCTAAACCCCTTTGATATAATAATAGATTAAATATTCCCATTGTTAGTTATGCTGTCTTTTCAGCCATTTTTTTTCCATATCATGTTTAAACAACATTACCAAAACATGATAATGCCCTAGACAGGATGTCAGTCACTGAGGGAAGCTTATGTTACATATCTAAGCATGAGTGCAAATTAGGGGATCCAGTAAATGTAAATGCAAATGTAAATGCCTTGCAGCATTTTCTCTCCCCCTGACAAAAAGTTGCATTAGTACAATAAGAACAATACACACAGGCTGAGCCCATAGCAGATATTCAAATCACAGGGCACAAGTTATATAGAGCTACTGTAGTGTTATTATGTCTTTTCTCCATTCATATCACATGTGGGATAATGCTCATCATTGTAATCTCTCACACTGGAACAGCAGCCTGCTAAATTTGAACACCAGCAAGAACAGAGAACAACTGCGCATTCTTGCCCTTCCCTCCTTTTCCAGTTGCAGGTGGGAGGAGGATCTTTCTTTTGGACATGGAGAAGTTGCTTGATGAGATTTAGGTCCTTTTTCTTCGATTGAACTACTTTGAAACACTGAGATACTTTCATGAACTGGTGATATGTGAAATTTGGAAGAAGCACAGAGAATGTTAAGTATTGTTGTATTTAAATAAAGCAACTCAGGAGAAAAAACAAGTAATTGAATGGATGCAAAGCTATTCAGCCCCTTTCTTCATCCTACGTCCAAAACAAGAATATTCAAATTCTAGCAATGATCTTGGAAATCTCATTATATTGCAGAGCAAGAGATCCTAGCAGAACCAGAGTACACTGCACACTATGTATAAGATGTGGAGCACCCAAGAAATCCTCCTAAATTCCTGTATTCATTTTCCACTCTAGAAGAAGTACAAAGTTGTCAGGATACTGAAGAGGAAAAGATGAGATCTGACCTCAGGCAGTTGTGTGCTGTTATTAGTAAACAAGAAGTAATGACAGAATATGTACAGACTTTCATGGATTACAGTGTAATTACACTAAGCAGATCTAAAAGTAATTAACTGGTAAACTGCTGTGCTGTTTGGAAGACAGAAAAACCATATATTTATCTCATAATCACACAGATACCACACAAAAATTAATTGCCATGTAATTATATGATCAGTACTTGCCATGTTCAAACAGTATTTGTGCCCCTTTAATTTGAAGTGCCACTTCATTTTAAAATATTAAATTACTAAACCTCCTGTGACTGTGATCTAAATCTAGGGAAGTAATCGCTATGTGTGGTAAAGCATGCAAGAAAAAGAGTCACTGAATGTGGAATGACCCAGTTCACTTTCTACATGCAGAAGGAAAGAAATTAATTCTGGCTGATGGAATTTCACAGTGTCCGTCTTTTGGATTATTTTTTCATGAGCTCTTTAAAATATTTCTGTTTTGACAGACCTAGAGGTTTAATCTAGCCTAGCTCAAGACAGCAATTAAGTATATGCTGAAACCCAGCTAATCTGCTTGAAGACAGGAGGTTTAGAACATACTTTAAGGTCAGGGCAGGATTCAGTGCTGTGTTGTGAAGAAGTAAGTCATGGCTCTGAGATTATGTTTTTTTCAGAGGTAATGCAGTGATTTTCAACATTATTGGCAACATTTAATATGCTGCTATAAAAAGCAGTTCAGGTTTTGACTAGCCCCGGGTTACTCCTGCCAGAGCAGCACGAGAAACAGAAGAAAGGGGATAGAGGTGGATGAGGAGTCAAGGAAGAAATCCTGGGGAAACCAGCTTGCTGTTTCAATTGAGGCAAGAGGAATGGCAATGGCAGAGAACAGGGTTTGAAGTTTTCATGGAGGTCATAGTGCCATGAGCAGTGGCCTTCACCTCTCAGCCTCCCCTGGATGGCAGCAGCAAAGAAAGCTGATTTTTTTCAGGGCTCTGGAATAGTTATGGTAAGCAGTGAGCCATATCCAGCTCACTCTCAGCAGTGTTCTGTCTGGGACATCTGCCTGCTTGGGGTCTTGCTCTTTTTGCATGAAGTGAGAGATATTTTTGCTTCACACTGGAACAGGACAGTTGCTTTGGATGGGAGGTCCTGGGCAGTGACCTGTTACCCTGTCTTAGGACTGGAAAGCAGAGGTTGTTTTTGGGCCTGAGAGGGAAAACTCAGCTCTGTTTTCTGGTGTCACTGTAATCTAGTTGCTGTGAGCATGTGTTTATTTTAAGAATATCTGCCTTATGGTGATTTCTCAGGCCGTCAGCTATTGCTCATATTTTCAAGTTGATAATAAATAATCTTTTATCTACAGTTTAGGTGATAAGACAGAAAGACTTTGCCTGCCCTCAAAAAAACCTTGGAAGTTAGTACAATAGCAGCACAGAGCAAATAATTGACTTGGATCAAATAAAAATGAATTAATTAAAGTGGAAAAGTCTGCAACAATATTATCTTTGAAACTTTATAAGTCTTCCTCCCACCCACTGTTTTCATACCTAGTTCAAGTGGCAGGTTCCATCAGTGCTTGTCATTCATGAACATTTGTATATTGCTCTGTAGAGGTGAAATTTTGATGACTTCACACAATGCACAGCAGCAGAGAATGAGGAGGGTGCCTTTCCACAGTCCTGAAGCACAAATGTAAAAATTCATTGCTGATTGATTATTCCTTCAAGGCAAGGTCATTGCTGACCTCTCTTCAAAATCTACATCATCCAGAGCTACTGGAGGGCAAGAAAAAGATGTACAGAAAATCCAGACCAGGATCTGTATGATATGGTTGGCTATTCCCACACTCTATCGATCTTTGGAAGATGCAATTCCAGGTCTTGCTCTGAAATCTGCTAATTTCAGTAACTTCAAAATAAAGGCTAGAATGAACTGTCCTTTTCCAGAGCCAGCTAGAAGCAATATCATTCCTGAAGGACCATCAGGATCTAGTTCACTTAACATTTTGGGTTTTTAACTTATATTTTTCTTTACTGTCTCTTTTTCTTGGATACATCTTTTGACCATCTTTTCTAGTTTGATTGCAGATTATAGAAATGTGAATGATATTATTCATCGTTCTTTGAGGAGCTTATGAAGACATCTATTCAAACACATGGATAGGTCATAATTTTTGTGCTGACAGCATGAAAGGAGGTATAGTGCTGGGCAAGAAAGCTAAATTTGTGTGGATATTCATAGTTTTATATTTAAAAAAAAAAAGAATGAAAAACACCCCACACACCACCAAGCAATTCTGGGTATACAAATACAGTGTTTTTACCCTCTACTTTTTAAGTTCAGAGACTTGCAATCTTTGCATTCAATGCTCTCCTGTCAAATGAGATTAATTTTTCATGCTGGCAACTAACAAGTATAGAAGATCAACTCCTAAAATAAAATCAATAACTTTACTCGAGTTAAGCCAAAATTAATTGATTTTGCTTAGTACTTGTGGTCCCAAACTCTCAATGGGGGATTTGTTTAAATGAGGCTTGTTTTGTGTCCTCTCCTTTGCCTTTTCACCATTTCAATTATTCTCTGCTCTGAAATTTTAAGTTAAGAAGCCACTAATTTCTTCTGCCTTTCCACATTGGATGAAAGAATACTGTGTTTAAAAAACCAAAATGCTGCTCATTAATCATCAATAGACTGAAAAAACGGCTTCCAATTAGCTCTAACCATGAGCAATGAGTAGGATAGAAAGAATTCTTTAGAAGAACATTGTGGCTTTTAAACATAAACACTTGTTTATTCAAAAAATACTCTGGGATTTATCAGAATGACAGTTTCTTTAGGTGTTCTTACAGCTGGGAAATTATTTGTTTACTTTGTTCTATTTCTCACAAGCTGATCAAGGAGTAGGAGCTGTCTGCAGTTTTATTTTTTGAATGAAGTTTTAGAGGACCATATGAAATATATTCAGTTAGAGTGGCCATATTTGTCCTCTAATTGTACTGATAAAAATCCAAAAAGATTGCCAATGAGGAGTTGTGGTAGATTTACAGCAGTACAAAGACCGCAACTGAGTGTATGATGGTGCGTTTGTATTTGAACATCTAGGGAAAGGCATTTATTACTTGGTGTACAGTATGAGCCAGAATATTCACATACTAACAATGAACTAAGAGATATGGAGCTACTTTTAAGTCTTTTGGTGCTTTAAGTCTTTTTGCTGTTTATCACAGCTAAGCTCAGTTGCTTAGCTGTGAGTATATAAAAAATTAATAATTTTGAATCATCTATCCCATTTTCAAAATATCAGTTCAAAATGTGTCATGGTTTAATGCAGCCAACAACCAAGGCCCACACAGCTGCTCTCTCACTTCTCTGACAGTGGGAAGGGGGCAGAATCAGAAGAGTAAAAGCAAGAGAACTTGTGGGTTGAGATAGTTTAACAGCTAAAGCAAGCTGCACATGCAAGCAAATCAAAACACGGAATCATTCATCACTTTGCATGGGCAGGCAGCTGTTCAGCCATCCCCAAGCAAGACTCCATTAGTTATAGCAGTTACTTGGGAAGACAAATGCCATCACTCTGGAGGTCACACCCTTCCTTTATTTTCCTTTTTCAACTTTATATGCTAAGCATGATTCCCCATGCTACCTGCTATGAAGGAAATTGACTCCACTCCAGGCAAAATGAGCACAAAATGAAATTTGATTAAACATATAGGTTGGGGTAAGATAAAAATGAAGAGAGGCATATAATTTGGTATTTTTGATTGGTTAAATCCATACCTGTGAAGGTGAAACAATCTGATATGATCTGTTATTCATACATTAAAATGATCATAATATATGGAATTGATGTGGGATGCTGAAAACTTTTGCTGGAACTCAGCCTTATAAAAAGTGAATAGTAGGAAGTGGGGTGTTTTCCCAGGATCTTATACAGGCTTTCTTTGCAAAAATACTTGTTCCCTTGAAGTTCTTCTGCCCAAGTCACTAACACTTGGTAGGGCGCCAACATAAACTGACAGGATTTCCACATGAAGTTGTATTTAAAGGACAATTGCTATTACTGTGTATCTCTGAAACCAGAACATTTAGTCCTATAATTCTTAATGTTAAGGCTATTATTAAGATTGAAAAACTTTAGTTTCTCTTTTGAAATGCAAAATGAGAATTATATTCCCAATTTTGCTTGGTTTCTATTTTCTCCTCTAGACTTTCTGAACATAGGATAGGAACTGTAGGTCATAAAAATACCATCTGCTGAGACAAAGACACAGACTACATAATTTCTGAGAAGGTGGTACAGCTGCCAGTACTTCCACTGTGTAATGTGTTGCAATTAAGGATATGTGGTTGAAAATGCTATATAGCCTTCTGGTGTTTTTTCCACAGAAAGGAGAAGAGACAACTTTCACTTAAAATTACAGAAAGTTTTTCACTTAAAATTGTTTCGAAGACTTTGGTTTCTGGAGCTGAAAGACATCAGAATTCACAAATGTTCATGATATACTCCTGACACTGATTTTATGAAACCCTGTTTTGATGCTTCTTAAAACTTTAAACAAAAACACAGCAACAGAATTACATTAGACAGGAAGGTAATACTAGGGAAATACGTATATATACAGTGACACCAGGATAATATTACCAAAGATTGTGCTCTAATTTGTCACAGCAGCTTCACATAGTTATTAACCTAATAATCATGTAAGGGACTGTATCTGAAGAGCACTTTGATACTCAACGCTTTGTCCTTGTGGGACATATGGCTCCACAGAAAGAAAATGTTAAGACACTTTTTTGGCACAATGGAAGGAGTCAGTGTGAAACTGAACCTTTCATCTCCAAATCACTTAATAAAAAAAAAAAAACAAAAACAAACTAAAACAAAAACAACAAAGCAGACACTGTAAATATCACTACCCCCATTTCAATAGATGAGGAGAATATAATTTACTTTCACACTGTCATGAGTCATTCTGAGCAATTTCAGAACTGCTCAGTTTCAATTTCTTTGCTCTTGACAAAAATAACACAGTGATGAACAGACTATTATTACAGCCTCTTGTCCATAATTATTTCAAGCTACAGTCTATTTCCATTGGAAAATGTGTGTGTGTATAGGAAAAAAAAAAAGTGAAGGTAGGACAGCACATGTATTATGTGGCATTCATGCACATGTAAAGCTGAGGGAGAATTAATTCAATATATAAATTATATGTCCTTTGTTGGAAGCTTACACTTGCATACTCACAATGTTAGTTACTTAATCTGGATGGTTAGTGCTATGGTTGTACATACTGGTAATTTTAACTTCATGTATATTTATTTAATAGTCATTAAAATAATTAATGATATGAGGCATATAGGATTTTAAATCCGGTGGCAATAGCATAACTGCCATAATAAAAATGCACAGATGCTATCACTGCAGAAAAAATGACCCATACAAAAGAGGTTAATAGTTTTCTTTATTATTTATTGACACACATATGCAGGTTCTTTGACCTCATTTTCTTTACAGGACATAGTCAATGTATCTTGCACTTCAATAGAGTTCTTATATTATAAATTTGGGAAATGAAAACAAGGAATATATTTTTGCAATTGTTCCGTATCATAATTATTTCAAGTTTTCTGATAATGATTTGTGCTTGCACAATTTGTTGAATAGAAAGTATTAGTAAATTAATACAAGATGAACTCATTGAGCTAGCAAAACACATAAGAGCTAAATTAAAAAGTTTGATATAATACAACATTTATTACTGTTTTGTTTTTGTTTTGGAGTTTAGTTGTTTGTTTGTGGGTGTTTTTAGTTGTTGTTTTGTATGGTTTCTTTTCATATCAGTAAAAAATTACAGTAACACAAAGTTGCTCTTGAAAAATCTCTGACTTTTCTTGCTTTATTCCAGGCCACTTCTATGCCATTATTCATTGACTAATTTCCAAAAGCTGAGTTGGGGTTATTCTCCTTTATCTGGATTTATTAAGATCAAACGCCTTTTATTTTTTAAGATGACTTGTGTATTTTGAGTGGAAAGACAAATGGATGAAAAAAGCCTGGCATACCTGTTGAACATAGTTAAGTATTTTTCTAGGTAAGTGGAGCACTTCATAAGCAAGAGAGGCTGAGGGGAATTTCATTCAGCATAGTTGGAATTCATGACAGGTTCCCTTTAAAACACCAGATCTCGGCAGTTCTGGTTTCATTCTGGGTCTCAATTTCCTTTTTACAAAGGCAGAATTCCTGCCATGGTTTGCTGAGGAAAGTTTTAACAACATGGCTGCTTGACATGGCAACAAATGATGGGATTTTTATTCTTTGAAGGAGTTTTTCTTACATCTAGATTAGAACAAAATGTGTAAGGAGACTGCATGGTAGCATGATGGGGTCTAAAGGTTTTAGCAACATTAGTGTTTGAATCCCACGTGAGTAATCAGACTAAAAGTCAATCACTCAGGTCACACTGAGTTAAAATATACCAGACAGAGAAATGAAAGCTTCAAAAATTTTTAGGAGTTCTAAGAAGACTTGTCATTGCCACTTGTATAGCTATCTTAAATTCAAGCCATACAAACCAATAATTAAATAAAACAAAAAAAACAAACAAAAAAAAAAAAAAAAAACCCAAAAAAAAAAAACAAAAAAAAACCAAAAAAACCCCACAAAAACCAACAACAACAAAAAAAAACCCAAACAAAAAAACTGCAAAAAGACAAAAATGAAAAGTAAAGAAAATTTCCAAAAGCAATACTTATACTTTCAGACATATAATAATCTTGGATGTTTCATCAATGAAGTTTTAACTAAATTTACCTTGCATGTGTATGTTAGAGAGACAGGAAATGTGATTTGCTGTAACCAACGAAGAATTGACTGAATATTTAGATCTAAACATTATGGTAAGTGTTTTTTGTTTTGTTTTGTTTTGTTTTAATTTCCTGCCAGTATAATACAGTTGCTTTTGAGTAGAAGGCTTTAAAGGTAAAGTTAAATGATAAAATTCCACTAAAATCTTGAACCATATCACAAGTATATGCTATATATATGCTGCATATGAAATATTCCATTAGTATTATATATATAATTAATATTATACATGAAATATTCCATTAATACTGCAGCAGAAATATTGCAAGACAGGGTTTCATATCTGCAGAGAAATCTCTATAGAGATTTCTAGAACCACTAGAACCATAACTAATGTATACCTAGTCATAAGAGAGTCTGAAGTAGCCCTTCACTCTTTCAGTCTAGAGATACCGTAGCAAAATAAATACCTGATAAGAATATAGGGTTTACATGCTTGCCTGCAGCAGAACATAGAAGCTGACATAGCTGATCATGTGACAATCTCTCTACCCTATCCAGTGGTCTAAGTCAATGGGGTCCAGAGCTTCAAGGTCCACACAGACACTAAATAAATCCGTGTCATATTTCAAAAATTACTCTGCCTCTTAGGACACCTCCTGCAAAACCACTGCAAGAATGTTTTCCTAGGTAAGCAGTATGGATAAATTCAGATGTGGACATTAGCCTGGTACTAGAGACAGCCATTGTACTCAGATAGAATAAATATAAAATAGACAGTGATTTTGATATTGTTTGTGTGGAAAAAAATTGTCTGCAGTACAAGTTCTGCATTTGCATGTGTGAGACTCTGTATGACAGCTATAGCCCTAAGCTTGAGCTCCAAGTTGGATTTTAAAATATCAGTAAGAACCTGCAGCCTGACATCCTGGCTAATAGTGTCAGACCATAAATATTTACAAACATATACTTTTGCAGAGAGTTTTTGTATTTTTACAGAAGGTTGTTTCACCTCTACTGTAATTCAACAACATACTTGCCAGCTTTAAACTGAAAACACCATGCCTGGAGTAACTCAGTAAGCCTTGCTCAGAGCAAAGTTTTGCCTAAGGAAGCTATGGGAATTCTGCATGAGACCTTGCTTGCATTCTACCAGCTCTGTACAAGCAGAACAAGCTCAGGACTGTCTGCAAAAGGTCTGCCAGATCCTGAAATTAAGCAGATTACCAGCTCTTCACTGAAAACTTAAATAATGGCTGACCCCCCATGTTTTGAGAGCAAGGGTGAGACCAAACTGTATTTGAGCAACAGTAGCCTTAATCTAGTATTTTCACTTAATTGTGGAGTGTTTGTATGTAGGCCCAGTGCTGCATCCTAGGAGGTGAATACAGCAGAGGTGTACTTGAGGGTGCTTGTCATGGTGTGGTCTCAGCTGCCAGCTCAGCTCCGTGCAGCTGCTCCCTCACTGCCCCCTGGTGAAACGGGGGAGAGAACTGGGAGGGTAAAAGTGAGAAAACCCATAAGCTGAGATAAAGACAGTTTAACAGGAAAAGCAAAAGTCATGCACAAAAGCAAAGCAAAACAAGGAATTCAACATTTTCCATCAACAGGCGGGTGTTCAGCCATCTCCAGGGAAGCAGGGCTCCATCAAGCATAACAGTGACTTGAAAAGACAAACACCATCGTTCCAAATGTCCCCTATCTCTTCCTTTCCCCCCCCAGATTTATAAGCTGAGCATGACACCATATGGTAATGGATATGCCTGTGTTCAGTTGGGGTCAGCTGTCTCATCTGTGCCCACTCCCAACTCCTTGTGCACCCCCACTCTCCTCACTGGTGGGGTGGGGTGAGAATGCTTTGACTCTGTGCAAGCACTGTTCAGCAATAATGAAATCCTATCTTATCCTGAAATAATTCCTCTCTTATCAGCACTCTTTCCAGCACAGATTCAAATTGTAGGCCCATACTAGCTGCTATGAGGAAAATTAACTCCATTCTAGTAAAAAACAGCTCACCACAGTGGTGAAGACACTTTGGTTTAACAAGCATAATTTTTCAAATATTTTCAAGTTTTTTATATCCCAATTTTATTTTAGTGTGGAAGGTCTTTTGGGGCAGTAACAATATATATCTGTCTTTGTGTGCACGTTCAAGTTATGTATTTGTTCTTATTCTTAGATGCTTCAGGATAAAAATAGTCAATGCATTAGAATAAGAGAGGGGAAGTCAAACACAGACACTGGAGGCAGAAGACATAATATTTTTAAGAGTGTAAGGTGAAGGTACAACTAACTTCCTGATCTGAATTCTGATAGTCCATCGTTGGTTTTTCAGTGTTCATACTTGCATCATTCATCAAATATTCTCTTACTGCAGGCAGAAATCACATGGGAAGAAATCCTGAAATCCTTATTTTTTAGCCAAGAAAACTGAGAGAGAAATCAGTTATTCCTGAGTGGATTCAGAGCAGCAAACCATGCTTGTTTTCTGTTGTTTTCTCCAAATTCCACAGGATATGGGGAAATCTGCCTGCTGAATGCAGATTTCAGGCACAATTAGGTCCTGCTGTGCAGAGCAGTTCAGCAGGGGGGTTTGACCCTCATCTCTTTACTCTTCCCTCCCTTCTGCCCTGCATTAGTGCAGGGAAGTGCATGGCAGGGCAAGGAGAAGCCTCTGTGACTGTGATGTCAATTTGGTTCTCTTCTAAAGCAAGACATCTCCCAAGGATTGAATTCCCATTCTCTGAGTCTGAAGATTCAGACTGCTTTGCTCCTGGGGCAGCACAACTGCACACTGTTGGCTATTCACGCTCACAATAAATTGACAGTCTCACCCTCAAAAATGCTGGATTTTCTCAAGGTGAGAGAAGTATTGCTGGACAAAAGAGGGACACATTTCAAAGTCCTGTAAATAGCTTAGCTGTTAAACTTGGTGGAACTTGACTGCTAAGATCAGTTGAGGATTTTGATATTTTGGCAGGAATGAGCCTTGAGGTTCAGCTGTGGTGAGTTCATTGTTACTGTTATTTTCTCTCCAGGTTTCACAGCAGGGAGAATTGAAATGGCTGTGAAATCTTGTTAGCTATCTGAAGACCATCTGTATTTTCTTAATGAGTACTGCACTCCTCTTGGAACCATGAAATATGCAATATTGTATGTTGACTCTAAACCAAATTGTGCGGAATCGAAACTTTGCATATACAGTGAACTTTCCTTTATTTAGATTCTCCTGCGAAATCTACCAACTTGATATTAATCATTTAGCAGCTGCTACAAGAAGGAGCTCTTAGAAGCTTTGACATAATGTCTTGCACTGGAGTAATTACTAGGCTACAGGCACTTGGTTCTATGTAGGGAGGAATTCTGAATTTTGGCTCATTACTTTTTATGATGACTGTGTCATTTAGTGTAAACCTTTCACTGGTTGTAAGCAGCCTGTCTATACTACAGCTATAAAACACAAGGATGGGGGAGGAAATATTATGTGTGCAGCCTACCAGAAATCCTTTGAAACCTCTTGAGGAAACCTTCAAATAGTACCAAATGTTAATACAGAATAGCAGTAAAATATTCAGCCGAGTTTCACAAAAGAAGATGGATAATTTCATAAGTGTCCCATAAGACCTATGAAATGTCAAAGCTTATAAGCCATTAAGTATTAGCCTGCTTTGATTCTGAATTCAGAATTGGTGTGCTTTAATTTTTGCATTATCGTTAACACAATTATGCAATACACTGAGGTTTCACAGAACCTTTTAAAAACCAAAATAGCATGAAATGTGGTTGGGGGATAAGAGACAGCCTGTGCCAGAGAATCTCCCCTGCTCTCACCAAAATAGTTCACACTTCATTATATGAATATTGTGGGATCTGGGACAGGTTCACAGCTCCTCAGAGCAGATACACATCCAAGCCACAACCTCACTCCCTGTTGAAAGGAAGCTAGACATGAACCACATTTATACATCCGCCTGACCCTGGTTTCCATTAAATGAAGGTTTGTACTACTGAGGTGAAGACCCATGGTGTGTTTTCTCACACTCTCCAGCTTGGAAATGAGGGATCAGGGCTGAGAAAGGTGCCATGAGTATACCTACACTGTGAGCTAGATAGCCAGGGAAACAGAACTTTTTAATAAGTCCAATTAAATTCTTTGCTGTATGTACCCAACACTTGCTTGACCTTGTCCACTCATTACTTGAAGGAATGGGATAGAATAATTTGACTTTATAATCTATAAATTGCTGGGTTTATAAGAAACAACCAGCTATAAATCATGTATGGGAAAGAAAAACTTAGCTAAAATAAGTATTCTAATAAAAACTGTCAGGGACCATTAACTTCAGGCATTGTTACTGCTCTGTGAACATTGCAATTAGGCATCTGCTTAACTTTGAAACATTAAATAGTCCCAGATTAAATGAACTAACTGTTTGCATATTCAAGACTGATTGTAAAGTGTTTGCAAAACCACCAACACAGCAGAGACTGTGTAGACAGCTGCTTTTGACTATTGCTTTTTCTTATATAATTAAATGAAACTTTTCCTATTCATTTGTATTCCTGCACATGGGAACATGTCTTGGAAGAAATGCCACATTTGCATCTTATGAAATTCTATTGTAAGTGGAAAGTATGGAGATTAGGACACCTTACAATACCTCTGTGTAACAGGACATTTAAGTCTTGAAGAGACCTTAACTTTGAGCTTGGAGAAGCTGAAGTCCAGCTGAGGAAGCTCCACAGGGAAGTTCCTGTATTAAAGCATCACAAAGAATGAAAAAGAAAATGAGCCACAGGTTAACTAACAGGTTACTACATGCCTGCTTAACTCTTTGACAGTGATCAATAAAGCAGTAAACAAAACTGTGGCAAGAACTCTTTTGCTGCCTAGCAGTTCCTCCTCCTTTTCTTTCTCCCCACTATTTAGCCTTGAGATTCTCCTTCCCAGAAGTCTCTCATAGAGAAAATTGCAGGAAAATCAGACAGAAACCCCTCCCACATAGGACAAAGCTCACAACATTTCAGAAAAGAACACAATGGTATTTTGAGGACAAACGAATGAGCTTTTTGCCAGGGAAAGAAGACCTTACTTGATGGGAGGAGTGGGCAAGAGGAATCTGTGAATGTTTTTTGGCTAGCAGAAAGGTTATGTGAGAATATGCACTTTAGGGCTAGGATTCTGCCTCATCTCAGTGTCCATCCCATTGTGTCCAGGCACAAGGACTGACAGCATACCTGGACCCCAAACCTTGAAGTTTGAAGGTTCCACTCTCATGCTGGCTCTAATTCAAAGCAGGGCCTGCCCAGTGCCTCTCCTGCCACTGATCATACAATCCACAGTGGCTGCCGAAGAGGAAGAGCCTCAGTGCAGCTTTGGTAGGTGTGTTCATATCCATGGTGACTTCACCTGAAAAGAAAACTGCTGCATTAGACAGAAATGAATTTCTGCTGTTGGGTAGCCCCTGGATTTTCTGACACACAATTCTTCAATTAGCCATGCTGGTGTTTACAGAACTGGGAGCTATTTCACTCTGTCTCTCCCTGGAATTTTATGCCAATTCTTAAAAGGAGGACTTGCAAAGAAAACCTGAATGTTTTGTGAAACTTGACTTTCATCACAAACTCCAACATACAAGGATTAATCTCAAGTGAAACTGTGTGGACAGGAGATCTATTTAGAATTACATGCCATGTTTATAACACTCTAGTATCTATAAGCTGGGGAGCTGTGTCTTGGGATGTTGTTTAGACCATACTTTCACTACTTGTAATATATGCACTGATTATCCAATAATACCAGGTGCTTGAGGAGGGATAGGATTAGTCACAGGCTCTGTTTTTGAAAGCAGGAAGCAGTTACTTAGGTTGCTTATGTGTGGGTACTGAAAGTGAAATGAAAAGCAATAACTGGAAATGACAGTAGTTCAGATTGAACTAGAAAATAGCATGAAATGACACCTTGCTGAATTTGCTGTTTGAATTAGCCATTTCATTTTTACTGTTAGGACCTTGCCATGAGATGTAGGGATGTTGGTGCAGACCCAAGGATCTCTCTATGACCACAGAACTGGCTCCTTTGGAGTGGGATTTTGTATCTCATAGTGATTCCATACTTCTTCTGTAGAGTTCAGAAATCCTGAGAATTCAGTGAAGCTAATTGCAACCTGCACCTTTCCCTAAACCCACAGGCAGACATGTAACAGACTGGAAGAGATTTACTTCCACATATTAGCGAGGATTTAATCTCGTAATGTGTTGGATGTCTATATCTTGTCTCAAAGTCAATCAAAGTTGAAGGCACTCAGGCTACTCCAAGACTGAATGAATAGAGCATAATGTCTTCCATAAAGGGAAAAGAAACTCCATATTAGCTGTAATGTTGCTTGTTTCTAGAGTTAGTGGTGGTGTTTTTTGAAATATCTAATTTATGATTTTTTGTAATATCTAATTTGTATTTAATATTTCTTGCCTTCCTAACAATCCATTTCTAAATACTCCTGCTAACAGTATAGCATTTTGAATTGGGGCCATGTTAAACTGAAAGCTAGGAATTAAAGCAGGCCCATTCAAAACTATTTTTTTGATGTCATTTTCAAGGCTACCCCTGCAGTTAAGATGAGTCAGTAATTAAATCAGCTGTAATATTTCTGCCCATAAAATATCAGGTGAAATTCTATCATACCGATTAACTGTTATTTTTTTCCTATCAATTCACAACACTGCAAAGCCAGGGTGTTTTTAGAATTCCAATGTTTTATTCATAAATGCACTTTTAAAACAACAATAAATTTTAAATGCTGCTAAAGCAAAAATCAGTCAAGTTAGAAGCAGCTATAACTACTTCCTTTCAACCAAAGAATTAAATAGAATTATAGTATTATTTATTTGAATGTAGTTGGAATTATCTTTCCCCACATATAGTCTTTCCCCACTGATTACCTTTATTTTAAGTTAAAGAAAAACAAGAAGAAAAAAATAAAAGTCAAGGTCCATCAGGCAGCTTTGCTTTGCTTAGACTTCAGAGCATGGGGAATGAAATAGAAAGCATCTCTGAAAGAAAAGTGCTTTATAATTTAAGAGTGAAGTGCACAAAAATCAACTGCTCTGTGTTTATTGCCTCATATGCCATATGAAGGATATTGCCACTCAAACTTTTTAAATAGCTCTTCAAAATGGGATTGTTCTGTATAGCTTGCAGCTGTTTGCAGTTTTATAAGTCTGGAGGAAATGTACAAATTATGGATAGATTTGCACCAATTCAGCTTTGTATCTCAAAGACGTTTTAGAGATCAAGCCAATGTTAAAAAAATCAGATAGGAATAATAAACTTGGAAAAACTTGACTCTGCCTTACAAAAATGGTACAGCAAGTCAGCTAAATTTCCTTTTCATCAACATTAATTTATTTGAATACAATTTCTGAAAACTCAGTGGCTTTTGATAAGAATTTAGACACAGAACCCTGATAATAATGTTAGGTGATCTTTTATCAGTGATTATATAGTGATGGCAGAAGTCAGTTCACTAAAACTCAGTGCAGGTCCTGGAAGAGATAATTAAATGATTTCAGCCAGAAGTATGGTATTTTGATTATCACAATGCCTTTCTGCAGCTTTTATAGTACCCGTAGTAATGGTAGACTGACTTTCAAATCCCATGCTGCATTTTTCTCAGATCCAAAGCAAAACTCCAACCCCATTTTAGTTAGAGTATGGGATCTTGTGTCAAGGTGAAACACAAAAATGTTTCATTTTGTAATAACTTCTTTCAGCCTCGTCCTGAACTTTATAGCAGTAATTGTGGATGCTCCTAGTTTCCAAACAGCCCTCAGGTATAACTAGCCATTTCATGTTTACCCTTCAAAACTAACAAGCTGAAAGCTGTTTACATCTTGATTCTAACTCTTGCTCCAGAAAAATTATCATTCCCACAGAAAATCTTCCTCTACAATTTGCTCTGTGTTTTACACACACCATAATCCTTTCCCCTCCCTTTACACTCATTAATGCTCTTTGCACACTACAACAGTTCTTTGATCATTTAAGACTGAAAAGTCTGTGCAAATCAAAATGATGTTATTTCATCCTGGACTTCTAAAGTAGTATATGCTTCAACTAATTTATCTGCCCAGGATTTATATATTTATATAAATTAATTATTCATACATTTATATAATATACTTTCAGCCATTTGCCTAAACTTCATTTACAGTTAGTGGAGAGAAACAGGCATCTTCAAGTATATATTGGTCTTAAATATCTAAAATACATATCTTATTAGTCATTCCATGGAGATATTTGAAAGGAGAAAGCCTAGGTGTCAAGACTTAGATGTTAAACTATATGCCCAGGCTTAAGACAGCTGAACTTAGGTGATATAGAACAGCTTTACCAAAAATCTCCTTCGTGCACATTCCAGCTGTGAGAACACTTGTTCCTGTACATTACCAAATTATTCCCTGCTTTTTATTTTTCTTTTCTTCCAAGCCAATTCACTTTGTGTAAATATATTTCCAGCTAATATTTTGCTGGATACTGAGATGAGAGGCAGTCAAATTTACATCAGATTATATAACTGAGGACACCCTAGAATAGTTAACTTGCTGCGAAATAACATGAAAAAGTAGTAATGGTTTTAGAAAAAGTGATCTCTTCAGGGTTGCTTAGATCTAACCAGCTGTTTCACATTACTTATGAACTAGACTTTTTATTTTTGAGATCTTTGATTTCAGAAATAGTGGATGTCTCAATACCCTTAGAAATTTTGTGTGCGGAATAAATGTGTAGAATATCATGACAGACAGTCACCCTCTATTATTTTTTCCTTGAAAAAAAATGGAAATAGACTAATAAAGTGCAAGCATCCAGACAGCACAATACAAACCAGTAAAAGTATTCCTTTTTTTCCCTCCCTTGAAGTATTTCTTTCATTTACTTCCTTTTTTTTTTCTAGCTGAATCCATAAGTTGACCACAGCAAATATCATGGATTGTGAATTGTAATTTCTAAGAAACATCTTATTTGCTTTACACTTCCCTGACAGATGCTTCTTTTTGAACCTCTCAGGTTTTCAATCACTTTCACTCCCATCTTTTATGTAATAAACACCAATTTCCCAGTGTTGCTTTCTTCTCCCTTAGTTCTAGAACAGCAGTGAAATTCTGTTCCATTTCCTCTTTCGCTGCTATGACACTGAAATTGTTGTGTTTCCAACCCAAAGCAATCCTTTTTTTTTTTGCCATGCAAGCAGCAGGGAGCTGGTGCTGAGCTGTGGTGCTGCAGGAAGAGATGTCTTTTCCTTAGCTACAGCCATGCATCACAACCCCACACACGTGGGGAAGGATGTGGCAGAGAGTAGTGGTGACTTGGTGGGACATTAGGAGGGAAAATTGTTTGTACCTTACATAGCTACTGCCATTCCACCTTATTCACATTTCTGCTACGAGTACACTTTTGAAAAGTTCCTGGGCTTTGAGTTTTCGCCCATGAGCTTTCTTGGAGCAAACTGACCGTGGTGCCTGACAACAATTCTGTTTCAGTCCTCCCACCACACAATATTGGTCCCCTCACAGGATAGATCCTTTGATGAATGTACGTGATGTACAGTCATCCAGCCCAGCTCACAGTATTATCAGCCAAATAACCTGGAAGAGAAATCAGAAAGATCAGAATACAATGGTTCTTTATAAATGGAAGAAATGATCTAAAATTGAAAAGCTGAAATTCACTAAATACAAGTTCAGCAATCAGGAAGGCAAAATCAAAAGTGTAAGTACAAAATAAGTAATAACTGCCTTGTCAGAGATGCTGCAGTGAAGGCTGTGAGAGTTGTAGCAGATCACAAATGAAACATGATTCCCTGCTGGGGTGTTACAATGAAAGAAAAAGTATCTCTCATTCTGTGTTGTATTAGCAAGTATTGTGTATAAAGGAACAATTTACTTCCTCTGCTACGGGCTGGTGAGAAACTGGAACTTGGGCAACAGATTTAAAGAAAAATCTATAAAAACCTAGAGAAAGACCCCTGAAACTAAAGAAGAAGCACTTGGGATGCAGTTGGGTTTTTTGATATAGAAAACAGAACAGATGGGAAGATGGCAGCAGGCTGTGGCTACCAAAATGTAAGTATAAGGATATTCTCCATAGTGATCAAAGGTAAGAGAAAAGCTACTTTCCAGCAAGGAAGATTCAAGGCAACTACTCGGAGGAATATCACTTTTATCCCTCCTTTGTAGTATGAGAAGGTCCTTCCTGGGTGGTTTCTGGCACCTTATAGGCTCGAGATACTGTAGTTAAAAAAACAGTTTGGCTTCAGATACCATGTTCTGTTCTTAAGTTTTCTCCCTGACAAAAATGCTTTTGGTTCTATAACAGAATCTCTGAAACCAGGCAGCCTTTAAGAACAGTGGCTGTTTTATTAATTTACTGTGAAAATGTTTTAAAATAAATGAATATAAATTGTCCTAACTTGAGAGACAATGCAAGTACAAACAGAAATACATGGATGCTTATTTATTCTATTCATAATTTATTGTGGAATCTTGCCAAGGTGAATTACTTCCTTCCAAAATATTTAGTTGAAGGATGAAACAGATGGGCAGGGATTTTTTTTTCTTGCTATGTGTCTATTAAATTATAATTTATGCCTAGCAGACTATAAGCTTTGTCCAGCTGGGAACCCATACATATGCAGATTCAGTTCTACGAATAGATGATATGCTTAGTAGGTAAGTCAGTGGATAAAAATTGAAAACCAACAGAAAAGAACTTAGAAAACAGACTAAAATCAAAAGATATGCTGACATAATTTTAGAAAAAATTCCAGTGAAATTAGCTTTATGTAGTTTTGGACCTAAAATAGATTTTTCTCCAGCAGACTCTTTGTTGAGCCTCATGGATCTAATGTTGTTGCAGAATAATCTAGTGTGTGTAATTTGTGTGCTATATTAGTGATGTTCCTCAGTGAACAAACCAGACATTCACCTAAAAAGGCTGCTGGGCCACAATATTTTGGTAAAGAATTCTGTTTGTAGGTATTACCTGTGGGCCTGATATTTCTGAGTCTGAAAGGTTTTCAGCCTGTCAGTGGCTGATTTTTCTACCCATGGGAAGATTTCTTGGGAGAAATTTCTTTCAAGGACAATTTCTGTAAATAGCTCATAACATTTCTGCTAAACAATGTTTTTCTCATAACAATCTCTCTTCCAGGTTTTGTTTCTGTTACTTAACCAATGGAGAGGTGTCAATTATATGAACCAATAATGTGCCTTTTTAGTGCAGCATATGATGAAAAGGCTGAACAATTTGCCCAGTAGTGTAATAGCTAGCATTGCTGCCTTCTAAAGTGATGACCTGGGTTTGATTTCCCTCTCTAGTTACATTAGTGAAACTAGAAAAGACAGCCAAACATACCCAGCTATACAAGTTGTCCAGCCTTTTTATAACATGCTGCACTAAAAAAGGCACATTATTTGTTCATAGAATTGACACCTCTCTCCATTGGTTAAGTAACAGAAACAACACCTGATAGAGAGATTGTTATGAGAAAAAAATTGTTTACTAGAAATGTTATGAGTTATTTACAGAAATTGTCCTTGAAGGAAAATTCTCCCAAGAAATCTTTCCTTGGGAAGAAAAATCAGCCACTGAGAGGCTGAAAACCTTTCACACTCAGAAATGTCAGGCTCACAATTACCAGTGAGTTCAGATGCAAACTGAACTTCCAGGTGTAACTGATGCAAACTAAACTTCCAGGTTTCCAGGTTTCCAGGTGTAAACTGAACATAGCAAAATACAAAAGAGGGATAAAGTAGAGTGTTTTCCTTGATAGTTCAAGAGATATTAAAAAATAAGTAAGCATTATTACAATAATCAGTCTAGCCTGCAGTTGCATGAGGGTTTAATATTGTGCAGAGATATAATCCTTTTGCAGTCAATAAGGTTCATTCAGGAAAAAAGGTAAGTGAACATATCCCTACAGTCAAAGTTTATGAGTAGCATGGGAACAATTGAGTGTTGCCATTCCAAGAATGATATAGAAAGGTCTTGTCAGTTTATTGAGGTTTCTGCCAGAAACAGGAGGAAGAAAGACAGATCTGAGGCAGAAAAAAAAAAAAAAAATTTCAAAATATACACCTTTAATTCACACCCAGCCAAGATATCTGATGGTATCATCTTGCTGCCATGAAGTTGATTCAGAATAGATTGGGATATTGGACATAAATTCAGCTCAGCATAACCCGATTTTTTTTGCAAGAAATGTTATTCATTCAGTTAGATTCTTATCATCTCTCATGTTTGTGTGCAGGCTGTGTTGTTATGCAAATTTGTTTTACTGAGTTTTGATGATGAGGTCATAACTATTACTTTAGAGAAAAATGCTGTGCCAGTCAAGAGTTTTGGATGGACAACCTTATTTTCTTGTAATGTAGTGAAAATTAGAACACAAGAAAATAGTGGTGGGGTTGTAAATAAGCTAGGACTGCTTTATCTTGTCTGTGTGACTTTTAGATCTTAAATTTTAGATCTACTAGGTTCCACATTCCTTGGTCAAAAACCTCAAAAAACTCAAAAAAAAATTTGTATATTAAATTATTCTGTCTTGGGATTTTTTATCTGAATGGTATGGAATTTTTGAAGAATGCTGACCTAAATAATGAATTAATATCCTAACTTCCTTTTGAAAAGTGAAATGCAATATGTGTGAAAAAGATTAATTTCGAACATCTATTTAATTGTGTTTACAAACATGCAAATATTCACTTGAGTCATAAAAATTCTTCCTTGCTAGACATCTGATCTGCCATTGTGAATTTCTCTTATGTTTCTAAAAATATATTCAGTCTCAGTTTGATAAAAAATGTGTCCTGAAATTCAAGGAATTTCAGATACTTATCAGAAGAGCCAAATTTCTTTTGCTTGCTTTGATATTTCTCTTGACTACCAGTTCCTGTTCTATGCAGCTTGTATTTGTAAATATGTACAGAATCTTCTCTTCTAGTACAATTATATGGTAGCTATCCTTTCTGCCTTAATAGATATTGTGTGCTGTGGTTTAATGAATGGACTATTTAATCAAGAACTATCAATTCTCCAGATACCTGAAAAAGACTGAATTCACTCTTACACAGTTGACCTCTGCAGGAGGGCTTTCATACCAATCAAGGGGAGGGAAGTCATCAAACAGCACAAAATTTAGACATAGATTAGTTTCACATTTTATGTCATACCAGTTGTAAAAAAATTTGGTTTCATTAAGGAGGAATTGCCATTAATATGTGATAAAATTGCTTTAAATACAGGAGAGTAAATTGTTAGAACTCTGCCAAACTGATCATGCATTGAACTGTAACAGAAAAAGATTTTTCCTAACTTGATTTTTTAGCTGTTTTAATGCAATATGATTACCATTCCCAGAAAATATAACAATGTTTTTTGCAGGTGGTGGGATGAGATACTGTTTTAGTTCATGAGAAAGACTGTTCATGAGTTTAAACAGGTACCTAATATTAAATTCTTAAATCTATGCTTTAAATTTAGCTGCGTTTTACTAGTGAAATATGTCCATGACCATTTTCTGGGACTAGCTACAGTAGCCACCCGTGTGTCCACACCAGTCTAATCTATGATGCAGAACAGAGTAGTCACATATTAAGTGCCTCTTGGCATGAGATGACTCCTGAAATGTGCGAGAGAGGTACTGGGAGGGCAGCAGGTGGTCTGAAGCACAAGTGGAAGCAGGGTTTACTCTAATAATGTACTTATCTAGATTCCTCTAATGTAACACTACATCAGATTACAAAGCCTGGGATGTGGTGGAAAGTCACCTTGAATATCTGATTCCCACTGTCTGTATCTACATTTGAATATTTGGCTCGTAGTTTCACCAAAAGCAGATTTAAGAGAGATTTGTGCATCCCCCAGTTGCTTTAGGGGCAGGCTGAGAAAGAATTTCTATGGGGTGAAAAGTTGTGGAAGTCCATAGAACCAAGCAAGGATGAGTCTTCTGACAATTATGCGAGGACTGAGAGAACTGGATCTTTCACTCATCAGTGACTCTAGGAGGCTAATTCTGGTTCTGGAGTTAGTTAACAGAAACAGGCCTATATTTTACTGAAAAAGAGAAAGAGTTCTACTAGTGATTCCACCAACAATGTCATGATGCTGACAGTAGCAGTGAGGCAGCTCTACCCACACACTTCTCTCTCTAAGGTGTGCATTCAGCTTGTCCCTGGCAGCACATTGTTTAGCACTTCTGCAGGTGCAGACAGGTAAGGTCTCGATTGACTCACTCAAGAGAATTACTTTGAGATAAATGGTGCTGATACACAGGTCTGCCACACATCTGAGGCTGCCCAAAAAGTGCATGCTGCTGGGTCTGCCTGAGGAGTGCCCACTGTTAAATACCTAAGGCAGGGATTTAGAAGTTGACCAGTGAATGTGGTGCTGACTTTGACCTCCTGAATGAAAAGCCCTGCCACCTGTGGGGCAGTTTTGAGACGCTGTCGTGGAAAGCTCACCGTGGAATTTTTGTGTGAGGACATAAGAAGGATCAAACCGGGTAGACTAGGAGCCTCTCCAGCCAGCTGATTTGTCTCCAAGAACAGACACAAGCAGATTTCCAAATGTGCAATATCGTAGGCTGCTGAAGAATCATTTTTTAATGGCTGTTTGGCTGAATGCTTATTTGTGAGCAGCTTGTGTTTGAGTGAACAGTTGGGAAATGGTTGTCCTTCAGCAAAAATTCTTAGCTGTCATTCTCATGTTTAAAACATTTTATCTGGACATTTGAGAAACAGAGATTTTGTATGTGAGACCAGAAAAATATTGTGTGAAAAGAGCTTTATGTGAAACTTACAAAATCAAGACAGTCTGAAGAAGAAGGAAAAGATTTGAAATTGGGTTAAAATTGAAGCAGCAGTAGTTCCGCACAGAGCCTGGTTTTGTCTTTCTTATCACACAGAAGGTGAATGGTTGAACCTGCATTTCTCTAAGTGTGTAAAAATTACTCATATTTATGCTGATGTATGGTAGAAGGAGATAGGTATCAGAATTAGACATATTAGATATTGCCTAAGGATATGAGGCTTAATTGATTACTTTCTCTCCTCTGCTTGTTTCTCTGTTTCCCTTTCTGCCACCCTCTTTCACACTTCCTAACTTACCAGCCTATCAAATGATTTCACAGTATTAGTAGATGCAAAGATAATATGTTCCCATTATGTTCATCAAAATGAACAATGGAATAGTCCAAGCAGACCTCTAAACCCCCCTTTCTGAAAGAAATGATTTATGAATGCAGCCCCCAGAGACATGAGGGAATCCACAGTAGAGAACTGAGTGCCCTAATTGTGAGTAAAGCTTTAATCAGACATCATGCCTAATTATATGCTAGAGAATCCAAGTACAAGACCTGAATTCATAAACTAGGCTTCATTTCTTCCTCTGCTAGAGGATCTTAAAAGGAATATATGTCTTTTAGGAGGATGGGGCTGCTGAAAGACTGCTGTGGAGGAACATTGTTGTTTTTGGTAAACAGAGTGAGGAGGGGCACCATGTTGTCTGGGTTAAAGAAATAATGGTGAAGTGGGATGTTTTGAGAAACTTTTTAAAACCAGAACACATAGTGAATGAAAACCCACTGAAGCAATTAGCTTCAGAGGAGATAACAAAGCTTATTAAGCATGTATTCTTCTGTCCATGGGGTGTAGTGTCATATAATGGAGATATTAGAACAATGAAATCAACAAAGCCTTGAAATTAATGTTTCTGGACTTCACAAGCAATTTCAATTATATTATGCTAATATGTTAAATTGGGAAAACAAAAGCTATATAAGACTTTTAGATAACATTAGGGTGCTGAGTTGGTAAATGAATGAAGGGAATTCTACTGCAGTGGGAATAAGTGATTGAGAAACTCTTAACGGAAAGTAATTGGGAAATGCCCTCAAACCAAACAATCAGCCATTGGGAGAACAATAAGAAACCTCTACAAGACCCAAGACACCACCAATAAGGGTCTCCCTTGGGGAGGACGATGGAGAAGTTATCAACTATTTTTGAAATTTTGAAGCTGGTACGACCAAGCATCTCAAGCAGTGTGTAGATGTCTAGTCACTCAGATTCAGGAAGGATAAATTCCTCCTTGCAAGTAAGAATATCAGGGGATATGGAAAGCAAATGGAAGAAGAAACTAAAAAATGGAGATGGGATGCAACACTGTTGGAAGCACATCATGAGCCTAAACTTAAGGGAGGAGAAAAGCATTTTCCTTTCCAAGTTAAAGAGAAGTGCTCTCACAAGATGAGATGGACTTTTATGAGAAGGAATGTTTTGACTTAAGAAACTGAAATTTCAGAGCAGCAAAACATCTTCAAAAGTAATTTTAAGTGTAAGTAAAAATTGTACACTCAGATTTGCTGAGAATTGCTAGTTCTGAGTGTCCTGGCCTAGAATGTGTCCTTCCCAAGCAAGTCTCAAATCTTCCATATGATGTTGCCAGCAACCGTAAAAAAAAAAAAAAAAAAAAAGACAGAAGGCGACTTGAAAACCAATTGGTAGGAAGAAGACAGTTCTCTCTTCAGTAAGTATTTTCCAAAACCTTAAATATTTCACTAATGACAGGTTATAGTTGTCTTAAAAGGCTTGTGCTGAGAGTTTAGAGAAGAATGTTTGAGACATCTTTATTAATGTTGTGGTGAACTGTAAAAGTATGCATTGATATCCACCCCAGGTGCTCCCAGGTGACTTAGTCACACCTTTCATTATGGATTAAGAAATTTAGAAAATTGCCTAAGGCCTGTTTTCTGACTAGGTTTCATCGAGGATTCTAGAGATTTTCTAAATTGAAAGGTTTAGCAGATTCCTTGAAGAAGTGCAATGGTTTGAACTGACCTTTCTCAGCTGCTGAGCCAGTGCAGACAGGGGTTCGTAATTTTGTACAGCCATGCTGCACAACAGCTGAGCAATTTCACTCTGCTCATGACTGCAGTCGGCTGTGCAGAGAACCCAAATAGCTCAAGTGTAATGCCACTCATCAACTCTGCCTCAGTTCTTTAATGCAAGGATAAAAACATGATACTTATAGAATAAATTTTATATAAAAATAAAATATATTTAAAAAATAAAATATTTATGCAAGGCACCAGTTTTTTTCTGGAAAGTAAAGGCTATAATTCTGAAAACAGTTATGCAGATTCTTTATGTAAGTGTGGAAAGAGTCTCAAAACCATTTAAGCCTACAATTTGCAACATCAAAGGAAAACATTTTTATAGATGCTGAAGGGTCAGATCTATTTCACCAACTCTTTGATCTCCTTGGTTGAGTGGGACTGGTGTCTGTGATAATTATTTATCATTTTGGTTCACATTCCAGCATATCTTTGCTGATAAGATAGAGCTCATAACTATATTTTGATTTACAAATACGTATTTGAGACTTAAAAAAAGGCAAATGGGCTCTGCCTTGCTATACAATATGTTTATCTGTAAATGCATTAATCTTGAAGAGAAACTAAAATTTAATGCATCAGAGACATATAAAATCACTACAAAGATTAAGGTTTTGATTCTGTAATTTTTATAAGAGGTTTTGAGTGACCATATTAAGTGCCATTGCTTACAGAGCTTTTTAATATCAAATAAATGGAAGATAAAAGAATTTTTCAGACATCCAACATGAAAGACTTGAAAAATAATGGAAACAAAGAAAGCTGCATTTTTTAACGCATTCTCTTGTTGACCTAGCTCTCATATGGCTAATAGGTGGCCTACAGGGTTAATCTCACATACCAGACAGTGCTATCCAGCTCTCAGAAATACTTGGAGATGCACCTGCACTCTACTATTTCTGGGCAGCTTGTCCAGGGTGCTGGAGTGTTCCATGCATTCAAAGAAGCCAGAAGTGCCAGGCAGATCCTAGACTGAGACTCAAGGGCTGTGCTGAGACAGAGCTGATAAACTCTCCTGCACACAAACTGAGCCTGTGCAGGCAGATACCACTGTAGTAAATGATATTGTATGTCTAGATGTATTTTGGGTTGTTTTTTTCTCCTATTAATCAGAGAGTATTGGATAACTGCCTAAATGATTATCCTGTGGTATTCTGTCTCTTCAGCATGGCTTGCTGTCTTTGAGCTCAGGACTGGGACTGGTATGGTGTAACCACATAACATTTTGGATCTACATTTGAATAAAAGGTTTCGAGGGTAAAACTACCGCTCTGGGTGTAATTGTTACATCCAGCTGACTGCAGTGCAATATATTTGTTTGACAAGCAGAACTGATTAAAAATCACCCGATTGCCCATGTACCTTGTTACATTTCATTTCAGTCTGTTAAACTTAATACGAATTAAGTCTAATTTCAGTGACAGGGAAAGGGTGAAGCCATGAAGGTGTAGGACTCACTACTTCAAGGTTACAGAGCCTTGTATTTGTAGCTGGAAATAGATTTTTTTTTTTTTTTTTTTTTAATGTCAAAATCTGGACAGAGAATGTAAAGATATTCAGTTGGTTTAGGACAGGGCATGATATGTCTGAGGAAACCATATAAGATGAACAGAATGTCAAAAAATATCAGAAACTGTGGTGACAGGACTGGGCAGCTTAAAAAGCAGAGTGAAATTCCTAACTTGACAGTGTGTATGTCTGAAAGCTGGAAATCAGCCATTAAATGATTGTTCCTGTTGCAGGAATAACATAATTGTGGTATGGCAGCAGCCTGTGACTACACAGAAATTATTTTGAAACCATTTGCAGCTTTTCCATATTGGTTGATCATATCCCACTGTGTATGTGTTCTTCACACAAGAGAGAATGCAGATGACAGAAGCTGAGAGAAGAATGAAAATGCAGTTGATGATGTTTTCCCCACTCAAGAATCCTGTCATAGAAAAACTCCTTT
This sequence comes from Aegithalos caudatus, assembly GCA_013389925.1. NCBI lineage: Eukaryota > Metazoa > Chordata > Aves > Passeriformes > Aegithalidae > Aegithalos > Aegithalos caudatus. The sequence goes on from WEIU01017689.1 coordinate 79,455, forward strand.
AGGAAAAAGAACCATTTCGGAAAAAAAGTGTTAAAATTAGTATCAAATTTTTCAAATTAATTTTATTTCACAGTTACTGAAATCTTAGGTTTTTGATTAAAGACAGGAATTTTGAGAGTAATTTTGATCTTTCATAAAACAACCAATTAGAACATCAAGAACAACTGATTTTGACTTGAAAATGAAACCTGATAATTTTTCACATTTCAACACAAGCAGTTTTCTTTCCTTCTTCTGATTCATTGTACATCAAAATCAATTGTAATAACAGTTGCTATTGAACTGCAAGTCATTAAGTTATTTTTTAATGTGATCTTAGACAGGATTAAAGATGAAAACACTCTGAGGAGGTCAGATGAATTACTCCCAGACTCCATTTACTTTTTCAAATTTGTGACTACCTTGTATATAAGGGAAATTTGGAAATTCAATGCTCCTCTGTATACCTACCTGTAGAAACTTGTTCTGAGTGATCTTAAACTACCACTAGATCTTTGGTCTAAAGACTTGTTCTTCTACCCAAAGGATTTATCAGAACTAAAATATATGTTGAGATGATGGCTTCTGTTTAATCTGTGTGAGAATTGACACAGTGTATTTTGTATTTTGAGTGGTGCTAGCCTACTCTCAAGCTCAGTGGTACTACATTTGTTTCAATGTGTTTTGTGCTGAAGCATCAGCCTTGTGTAGAGCTTATGAAGAGCTTATTGCTTGTTTCACTGCATGAAGTTGTGCCAACAGCAGCCTTATCACCCAGAGATGTAGTTTCAGCATCTGTAATAGCATGCTATTGCTGGCAGGGTTAGAAACCTGCACACCTTCTATGCCTGACCCTTTTCTCTTTCAGGTTTCACTTTGGTGCTGTGCTTTCAGAAGCATGTTATTAAGCTGACTGCTTCTGTCATTCAGGGCAGAGACATGGCTTTCCAAACACACAAGGCTTTGCTGGCATATCCAGGGGAAGTTTGTGAGAGGAAGTAGAAATGGATAATTTAAGAAAAAGGGCCAGTTTTAAAGGCAGAAAATTGTATGTTCTGCCCTAGATTGATTTATTGAAGTGGAATTTGAACGTAAGAATGTGAAAGAGTTGTGTGTGTGTGTGTGTGTGTGTGTGTGAGTGAAATGTGGCAGGGACTTCTGTCACATGTATTATTGAAAAGTCTGTACTTGTCAAGGATGAGTTCAAAATGATGATAAGTTTGCTTTAAGTAAATGGAAAGAGTTAAATAAACTTTCAAATAATGTATCCAAATTAACAAAGGTTTGTTAGCTCAGTAAATTTGCCTGTCTGATAGAAAGGAAAAGGATTTTTGAAGACTCCTAACCTATTCTTTGAGCTGCACAGCAGTCAGATGTAATATAATGTCTTGGATAAACCACAATTGCTGTGACCAGATGATCTGTTCTACTGGAAATACAGCATTATTTATTACATTTATTTCAGTGGCAGCTATTTCTGTTGTTTGCATATATATTTAGAAATAAAAGTGACACCATTGTTTTAACCATTAGCTATTTTAGATGGTCTCTGCAAAGGTAGGTCATTTGTACAAAGAAATATAGCCATGTAAATTACTATTCCACTCATGAAAATTTTAAAGATTGTTGTTAAAAACAAGGCAAAGTAACCTGAATTATAGTGTCATATTAATTCATCTGTTCTGGTTGCTGCACATAGTAAACTCATGTGACAGTTTATATGAATTCAGTCTGACCCCGAGCACTTACAGGAATTTAATGTTCAACAGCTTAAAAAGAACCAAAATCTGTTTGTGAGATATCTGCCAGAAGTTGTGGTTATGAGTAGCAACAATTTTCACATCAGGCTCTTGATGAGAAGTATCACAAAAAGAAGGGTGACATCAGACCTACAAAATAATGATCAGACTACAAAATAATGATCAGACTACAGTACACTTGGAATGTTCTCTTTTTATTTTAAATATACCTATTACAATATCTTGTTAGGCTTATATAGAGCACTATTATTTACATGATTCAGTGTTTATCCTTTAGGGAGAATTCCAGTGCTCAATAAATAAGAGTCAATGAGCTGCTTGTTAACAATCTTGGAATCAGTGTTCTGAAATATTAATTTCACATAAATGATGAAAGTCTTTGAAATAATTATGGTTACCTGTAGTTTCATTCAGTAGGTATCTTCAGTCTGCAGTTAAATTATGTTGAAAACTCTGAACATAGCTATAGGTAATCAGAAGAAAGTTCAACAACAACATCATATTAAAAAAAAGTACCACAAAACATCAGTGGTTGACCTCTACATTTTCCAGATGCATCTCAGGGTGATGGTAGTGTTCAAAGGGAACAAAAAAATGGGTTTTGGTAGACTCCCTGATATAAAATGTCTAGATCATGGGGAAAAATATACAATCGCTAATAAATAAAAAATACAGCTTTTTACAAGATCTTTCAACATGGCATCTTAAAATGTGCCTGCAAGTAAGAATGATTTTTATTATTTTTATTAAGATTCAATTTGCCATGGTTACTCTTTCTTACACTTGAATTTATTAATTATATATATACTATATAAAACACATAAAGGTTGTCACTACAAGGAATATCATTAGCTGGGAACATGAAGAAAGGGTTCCTATCAGGTCTCACTCACTGTTATGTGTGGAAGTTCAAATGTACAAGAAAGGGACTTTGGTCCTGGTCTTGCATTAACACAATAAATGTAGTCCCCATGTTTCTGTGTACAGACCTTACTCTATCTGCTGAGATTGTCCCAGTCCTGCCTTGACAACCACCCTATTTTCATGTGACCCTTCACAGAAACTGAGTCTGAATCAGGACAAACAGCTTGTTTTTTTTCTCCTAATCCTCATTAATGTACCTCAGAGGTCAAATCCATGGCACATCATTTAAGTGGCTGAATATCCATAATGTTCAGCTATGGCACAGTTTTGTTTCCTCAACATACACAAAGAAGCAGCTTGTAACTACCAGGCATTTATCCTAGAAAATGTGACATTGTCATCATTATTGGACTAGAAACTTCTGTTTATTGACAGTGTGCCTATTTTTCAACAAAACAACATTGATTTTAGTAGCATTACAGTTTGGCAAAGAATAGATTCTGAATTATCTGTTACAGATTTGAATCTCTGGCACATACAAGACACTCACCCACCTATTCAAATAATATTTTAAAGCAAAATTAATGTTTGATATAAAATAACAGTTGTGTTGCAAATGTGGAAAAATAGTCTACAAAAAATAAGTATAAAAGTGATCTCAGATTTATGAATATGTTTCATATAAACAAGTCCAGGTGAATAATCTGTGTTAGAAAGGGCCCTTCATAGGCTGTGTCACAACAGAACATCACATTTTTCACAGTTTACAATAACACAGGTAGATTCACAATGTAATGACACCTTATATCAGAAAAATAGTATTTTACAAACTATACATTTGGCATCTATTTTTAGATTTTTTTTCTGTTTCTTTTTCAGTTCCTTTTTTTCTTTTTTTTTTTTTTTTTTTTAAATTTAAATTTTCTTACAAAATAGTGCAAAATTACAGTGCGTTAATAGAAGATTTTGCAAATCCTAATAAAAAATCAGTATACTTAACTGTTTTGTTCATTCACTGGAAACAGTTTGGCACATTGGGATTTTGTATAGATGGAAAAGCTTTTCACTTGCTTCTCTTCAGTGTATCCATGGATTCTTTAAAACATTAAATTACACCAAGGCAGTTAACTCTCCAAACTTTTTAGCCTCTTATATGTGTTACAAAGCGGCAAAGAAAGTGTAGGTTTTGTAATTAATTTATTTGCCAAACAGCATATATCAGGATGGCTTTTCTTCTGATGTCATAGAGAAATGGATTGATGGGAACATTTTCCATCTGGTGACTGCTAAAGTGCTTATTTACAGTTTCAAAGTTCTATAGGAAATTTGTTCCAAATTTTTATATATATATATGATTTAGTTTACCATATATCTTTCAAATTTTGCTATCAAACATTTTTCTATATCTGGACCCAACCAGGCTATATCAAGCCAGGGAGATGAAGTATCATCAAATCCTCTTTTCCACTGGACTAATTCATAATAAAGAATAACAAACAGTTGCTTTTGCTGCCAATTTGCAATGATTAAGTGAATTTCCTGCTAATTATTTACTTAAGAATGTTAATGAGGAGTTCCCCCAAGTATCAATATCATTTGTACAGACCGGCATCACACCTCAAAAAAAAAAAGCTAATTCTCTTATTACTTGGAACGGCAAAGTCTCCTGATTCTCATAAACAGGCAGGATATAGGCTACAAGAAAGAGTCTTAACCCCCCCTGTGAGTGTGCCATAAAATGCACAGAGGGTTTCACATGAGTCTCAGCTCGGTTCTTTGTCTTCCTTGGCTGAAAGCAGCGATGCAAAACCTGAGAACACAGAATCATCTAGTAGAGGTTGCCAAACAGTGTACCAGCAGACTGTCTGTACCAACCAACTCATAATTCAGGCTGTTAACCTGGGGTGAGAGGCTCTCTGCCACATGAGAGGATCTCTGAACTATTCACTGCACAGAGACTGTTGTTTTCAGTCAATTGTGTAGAGAATATGGTGACACAAAAGATTGCTAATTAATTACATTTGCAGTCGAGTAATGAAGTTACTTTCTCCAGTATGAAAACTGCTGGATGATGTCTCTAGGCCAAGTCCTTTCTCACGAGTTGATGGTTTTATCGTCTGTATCACCCTGTAGCAATAGTGCCACGAATTAAAATTACCACTCTGTGGTTTATTTAATCAATTTATTGGTATTTCTGCACCTTTTATGAGCACATCTAACCAGTATGCTTTTTACATTGATTCTCTAAACATAGAATTGGCCACAGCACTAACTAGATAGCCAAATATTGGAAGGGAAATATCCACGAATAAGACGGTTTTTCCACCCAAGCCATTTCACCCTTGGCTCAATCCTTTGTTACTGGCATAGGAATCTCCTAAATCACGTGCTACTCTGGTAGAAGATTTTCCCAAGCAAGAAACAAAAGATAAAGGTGAAATAACTATCTTGTATGAATCATATTGATTGATTTCTAATGTTTTAAAATCACTTTTATTAAAAAAAAAAAAAAAAAAAAAGCCAGAACAGAACTGTCAACCAAAATTAATGAAAAAGCCCACCAGCTGGTAGGTAGGTAGGTATAGAAATACTTCTCCTGGACTGTCTTCTGAATAACATATTAGTTTTGACCAAGGAAACACTTGAGCATTTGTTTAATTTTCACTGCTAGGTTTAAATAGGTCAGAAACTTCCTTGTCAGCCTACACAGAGACACCTCTTGTTCCCACTTTGCACACAGAGTGATTAGTCACAGTCTCACCTAGGATGAACCTAATCCTTTCCTCAGAGAAAAAAATTAAGTATGGCTGAGACTAACTTGTCGGGCACACTGAGTCCAGATTTTAGACCATGACCAGGTTTTATGCTTTCATCTTCAGGCAGTCCTCGAAATACTATCTCAGCGTCCTCAGCTACTCTGGCTTCTTTATGTCACCTGGAAGTTCAGTGACCCTGCATAGCACGGGCAGGCTGCAAGCTGAGGTGCTGTGCTGAGGGGATGTCCTGAGCTGGTGGAGGCACATACACCATGCAGAAGCAGAAGAGTTGGGCCAAGATTTATTGGTTAGGCACCAAATCAGAATGAATGCAAGGTTTTCAACGTAGACTACTCACTTAGTACTCAGCCAGTCTTTGCTCACTACATGTATGATGCAAAAGTGGTCACACAAATTGGTCTCTCATGTCTACAGATTGCACTCTTTGGCACAATTCCTAAAGGCAATGGAAACATATTCTCTGGAGCCCCAGTGCATTAAAGCATTTAAGATTCTCTTAAAATTATTAAAAATTAAGTCTCATGGTCATCTGCATACTCTTTAGGTATGAACTGTGTCCATAAAATGTTGCTGCATAAGGACTTATAAATCAAAAAAGAAAATAAAATAACGATCTTTGAATCCAGATAAGAAATATAAGAAATATAATTATCTTACTGACAGACTTCTATCTTCTCCTGAATGTTATCTGCATCTAATAAACAAGATAACACAGGGACTCCAACAGGAGACCCATTCTTGAATAAACAGGAACTGTTATTGGTTGTTTAACTGCTTGTTTAGAGATTGGAGAAAATTATGTGTGTTTCTTTTTTAAGCTTATTTTGAGAAACAAATATAAGCATCTAGAGAGAGAAAGTACTTCTTGTGTTCAATGGTGTCAATTTTCCATATCTTGCTCAGCTTGCATGAACTCTACAAATCCCTACATTCATGCTCTCTCAGTCCATCTTTCATTTTGTTTGATCTATTTCTTAAAAGACAAATATGTAGCTGGATGTTTCACACTTTCTGTGGGCCTCACTCAGCCTGCTTGCTCACTGTGGGTATAGATATATGGAAAGAGGCATTCAAAGAAACTGGCAACAGGATTCACCAAGGAATGGGGATCTCATACTGAGCAAGACCTTCTGTGGACATTGTCTATGAAATGAAAGGAAAACTCATTTAGAAGGATCTGCTTCTAGTTTTGTCTGATACAAGGTAGCAATGCATGTGGAGTTAGTATTTTATCTGATTTGGGTCTTATTTTCCACACTGAGAAAGGCAGTATATGTTGACAGCTCAGTGCATGACAGAGAGCCTAAAAGCATTTAAAATAAGCCATTGTAAAAGAAAGAATGGTGGTTACTACCTGTGTTCACTGACTGCTTAATTAATTAGTGATGAGTGCAACTCAAGATTGTTGTGGGCTGGCAAACAAAATAAACTGAATGTTTGAAAGAAATTTGTTGAGAAAATAATTAGAACTGATGTGATTTCCCAGCTTCTTGTTCTCTTTTCTGGTACAAGTATTTTCTTTTGCCAGTGGTACCAAAGCACAAACTTCCACAGTTGGCTGAGTTTGCTCATTCTTTTTCACAGCAATTTGTTATTTGAGTCTGTATATGTTTGCTGTTCATGTAGAGTAGATCACAAAAGAAGCACAGACCTCACAAAGCTGAATGTCATATACAGACTGAAAGCAACATTAGGTGAGTCAAGTGTCTAGGTTTAGGTGGGAAGGCTTTATGCATGTATGGAGGACAGATGTTTATATCCTTTGCTTCTACATAGCCTAGACATGCCCAAAAATGCTTCATCTTCTCTCAGCAAGGATCTTTATATCCAGAACTGCTCAAGGCCTGATACTTGAAGATCACCTTAAAATCTCATTAAAAATCAGTTCAATTTTGTTCCAACCTTTACACTTCAAGAATGCCAGTGAGACATTAGGGTCATATATATTTTTAGGATTTGGTAATGATTCTTATGCATAATTCTGGATTAGATTTCTCTCCAGTTTTATTAATCTTTGAAGCAATTTTAGCAATGTTTCCTGAATGAAGTGTATACAAGCCTTCTGTGGAGCTTCTCTTCTTGTGAAGAGAACAACACTCTTTCCAGTTCCATCAAAAGACTTTCATATTTCTTAAAATTTGGCCTATGATTAGCCATGCTGACTGAATCCCATGCTTACAGAGGTAAAAACATTACTTACAGGATTAAAATTCAGTATATTTTTCAAAACTTTCTTGTGTATTCATTGACCAATATTTGTAATTACAATTCATGTATCTTACATATGCTTTCTCGTTATTATGAGGACTTAGCTGCATTTGCTGCTGTGAAACCAGTCTGATTTGACCTAAAGCTTCTAATGCACAGAACAACTCTCATGATCTGAAGCAAGGAATGAAATAAAAGACTGTACACATTCACCTTTCACTGAGGTCAATGCAAAGGATTTCCAAATTCCAGCACTGAGGGAATCAGGTTATTGAGCCAAGCCAGTGGTATTTTCAGTCACTGAGAATTTCACAGTCCTCCTGAAAACAAAATGTTATGATGTCCTGTAGGACAGATGATAAGCTATAGCCACTTGCCTTCAAAATTATAAAATACTACTCATATTCCATGCATGTTAGAAGTTTGTTTTTAGAAGACTCAGTTTCCTTGTATTGCATTAATTTTCAAGGTAAGCTCATCTTGCTGCATACTAGAATGCTGGTGAGTTTAGGTGATTCACAGTATATTGAAAGCTAGCTGCATCAAAATACAGCTTTTGAAAGCATAGGGAGATCAGAAATGATTCTATAACTTTTCAATAAGGTTTTGAGTTCTAGAATTTTAGCTGAATAATCTTATAGCCTTCTGTGTTTCTATTCCTGCCTGGAATAAAAAGAAAATAAAAATCTGACAAGTCACATTGTCATTTGCTAAATAGTTATCTCTCATTTCCTTACTGCAGCAACATTTTTGTCTGCAAATTTAATCTTAGTTACTTGGTTGACTACTTTGCTTGATCAGGGTTTTATACATCTCATAAGTGGAAGTCTTTCCAGTTTAACTTCTTTCTTTTTCTCCAATAGCAGGTGTGATTTGCAGTACTTTGATCTGAAAATCCAAGCTGATTTGCTTGCATTTGATACCAAAACACACCCATACATTTATGTCATTAAACCAACCTTGTACAAATGAATATACATGGAAATCAGAAATTTGTCTTAGATGAAAGAAGTAGTAAATTCAAAAGACACATGTTTAGAGCAGACATTTTAAACAGTTATGACAATCATCACAATTTTGTATTTGCTAATAGTGCAAATTTAATACTTAAAAACCTACTTATATTATCAAATATTGATAGCAATTGTTGCTCTGAAGAGTGCATTTTTAATACCTTTCATATTTTCAACCCCCCAAATTTATTAGCTTAGTAAGTTGAAAGGTTGTATGTCAGCCTGATAGCTTATTTACTGAATTTCAGCATGTTTCTTTCAGAAAAATGACTGCTTAGTAATTTTTCCCCACATTTATGCGTCATAACATCATGTTGTCCAGCTACAGTTAAAATTCACCAGATCTTTACAGAACTGGGGGAAAATTCACTATTATTCAAGAAATTATATGAGATAGCTTTCTAAAATTTCTCAGCAAACTCCTTCTAAAAATCGATTGCTACCAGCTGAATTCAGTGCATGACTGATGTAATCAAACACCTTTGTTAAAATCTGTTTCTCTCAGTGTAATACTACTTAAAGCCCCGGTTCAGGTTAAAAATACTTGGGACATATTGAGGGACATATTGAGGTGTGCTGCATTTGAATACACTCAAAAATTGGATAAATCTGGGCTTTGGTCACCAAAATTGTCCATTTCCTCTAAATTTGACTTTTCTTCAGAGGGTAAGAAGAGACATACTCCTAAAGCAACGTGATGAGATAACTTGTTAGGAAACATTTTTAGAAACAAAGACTGTCCACTATTTTCTAATACATTAAAAAAACTATAATTACCCTTAAAAAGGGGCAATTAATCACACTTCCATAACGTTAGGTATTTTACTCTACTGTGCTCTTAAAATGCAAGATGAACTTAGGAAACTTTACTGTCTTATGAAGTATTACACACATTTCTGTCTGGAACAACTAATCATGTTCTTAAAATTTTCTCTGACATTAAAAAATTGTTTCCTCATTTGCCAGATAGGTTAAACAACAAAGATAATGTTAAAAATAATTTTTAAAAAGTTGTTAAAAATGACTACTTCAAGTGTAAGACTGGGTCGTGTTTCACAGAAAATGTGGAAAATCTTGTTTTAAATTTATAATAAGCAATCAAATACTCTTCAGTGCACATAATTAGTATCTCTATTATAATTTGAAACCGAGTGCTGATGACTGCTGCTGCTGATCTTTTAAAATCTCTTACAAAATATAAATAGGATAGCCAAAAGGGAATAACTGATAAACCATGACATGAGATTCTCTTTTCCTTCCTTTTTTGATCTTTTCCTTTCCTCTCCACTTGGACTGAAGTCCTTTCTGGCTTCTTCAAAAAAGTGTACGCACATGCACACCCCCCAGACACACACCCACACACACGCCCCAGGAATTAATTCCAAAACCATTTTTCTAAATTTCCAATGGACTTATATTCCTGGTGTCTTTTCACATGATCACAAGCAAGGCATGCATGTGATTCCCAGAACCTAGGCAGATGCACTGAAAAATCCTTCTTCCAGTTGAAATAACTAAGATACATCTTGTTATTTTTGTCAAGCATCAGAAGATATTCTGCCAGCTCTCTGGGGGAGAGAAAATCTTCCACATGTATGAAAGAGTCTGCTGGAATGTAATTCTCATAATTTTCTCTGGAAGGGCCCAGTACAACTGGTACTGATCCAGCCAGAAGAGCATTGTAAAGTTTCTCAGTAATGTAATCTTTGTGGATTGAGTTTTCAAAGGAAAGGTAGAATTTGCACGTGGATATAGTTGGAATCAAGTTTTTATCATTGACGTAGTCTCCGAAGGCTTGTCCGTAGGTGTGGATTTCAATGTATTTGCTAAGCTCATTGTAATACTTGACTCGAGCGTGCTCAGGGTTCCAGTTACTTACAACCCAACAGACCAAGTTTTCCTTGCTTGGTACTTCAAATGTGAAGGAACTCGTACCAACCATCATGAAGCCATAAGGCACCTGGATATCTGAATCACGCCGATAAGTCAGGGTCAGGTTAAAAAGGTGTTCAATGCCACTCTTTTGTGGAGTATGAGTTGGAGACTCCAAGTTCATCCAAATCCACTTCTGGAATGGTGGCCTGGCTTGCTGAGGTAAGTTAGCCAGATCCCAGCTAATGTCTCTGTGGTGAATGAGAACAGCGTGGGATCTGTTGTATAGCGAGCGGTCAATAGTCAGATGGCACCCAGGGATATTGAACATCGTTTGGCAGGATGTTAGATCGAATGTCTGACCAAATGGCCAAACCCAGATCAAAACAGTAGTTTCATTCAGATTATCAGTTTTGGAAGAAAAGAAGTTCTTCATTTTCAACACTGAACTGGCAGATTCTATAGGACCAGAAATCCAGCTATTTGTTGGTTTGATATAAATTAATATAAATGCCATGAAACAACCAAGAATAATGAAGATAATAAAAAATGGCCGGAAAATTCCTTTAGATGTCGATGTCATAATTTGCTCTGAGAAAAGAAGAGGAAGAGAAAGAGAGAAAATAATATCAGGTATTAAATTACATATATATGTCCTTTTAAAACGATCAGACCACAATAGATAGAACTTCAATAAACAACTGCAACCTCAGAAATTTCCTTTGAATGGAGAGGGCATGGGTTCTTGCACACTAAGGCAAAGTGACAATATTTCTCTTCTTCACATTAAAAGCTCACTGACAAATTAAAAAAAAGATTCTAATATGTCTCATACTTGGTGAATCGGTATATATATTAAGAAGGTTTTTTGCTTAGAACCTAAGCCAAGCATTTGGAACACAGAAGACAGACAAAATTACACTTTAATTCTATCCTTGTGTCTGTGTAAAGGATAACATCCTGCTGATTTGTTGCATTTGTATTTGTGTGAGTGTGGAGGACATAGGATTAGAGAATTGAAAAAGGAAGGGACTAGAACTTTAATTGTGTAATCAATAAGACTCTTATTAGAAAACTAGTTCATGTCTGGTAGCTACATAGGGATGAACGTTCATGTCTTCTCCAGGGGACTCCTAAAATACCTAGGAGAGGAAGCACCAAGAGACGGTTTCCCTATGCAGCTACATATCTCATATATTTCCCACATAAAGAAAAATAAAGAGAAATTAATATAAAAGGTGATCTTGTGTATTTCATTATGCTTTTATGTGTTAAAAAATAGAAAAAAGTAGTGTAATGCTGCATCATTGTGAGGTATCCTTTTTTTCCATGGGGCGATAGGGCTGAGGAGCTCATATAGCCTCCTTAGTCCTTGCTCTGGTTGTTTTCTCCTGAGATAAGTGATCATTCTCTTTCTAGAACTACTCTTCCATATGGTTCTTTCAAAACCTAACAAAGTTAGGGGTTGTTAATTGCTAACCTTTGATCCTGAATGCAGCCCTAGAACTCACAGATGTTCTAAAACTAAGAAAAGTTAACCAAGCAACCTCATGGCATACAAGGGAAAAGGAGGGTAGTCAGTTACCAGAAGTCTTCTGAATATACTGGCACATTACAGATTCTACAATGAAGTACAATTACTGTAAATTTTGTCTGACTTTCTTTTTCTGCACGTTTTTCAATTATTTGTGTTTTGTTATCTTGGCTAGATAGCTCCACAAAATTAAAAAAAANGCTCATCTCTTCCTAGCTATGAAATAAGTCGCTAAATTCAAAATGAAGATGTGGTAGAACATGATTCCGGTGTCCACTAATAGCACATCATTTTGCTGCCTTTTTGAGTGTAAAAACTGATGTCTGAGTGTAGCACTACAGTTACAACAGAAGTGTTTTCACATTCATTGTTGAGGAAAGGAAAAAGGAGAGAACATCAGGCTTAGCTTTACTCTAACACTGTATCTTGAATAAAAGGGAATTTGCGACAATATCTCCCCTGGTTTTGGGAAAATGGATGGTCTAAATTCTGGTTTTAGTTATAGTGGTGGGTTAACCTTGTCTGGCTCTCAGACCCACCCAGCCACTCTCTCACTATCTCTCCACAACAGAATATGGGAAGAAAATAGGATGAAAATCTCATGCGTTGAAGTAAGGACAGGAAGGTCACCTACCAATTATTGTCATAGGCTAAACAGGCTCATCTTGGGGCAAAATAATGTAAACTATTGCCATTTAAAATAGATTTATATAGTGAGAAACAATGACAAATATTAAAATAAATTTTCCTCCTCATCTCCTTCACAGGCTGTTTCCTAATTAATTCCCAACTCCTATACCTCCTACCCATCCCTAAGCAGTGCAGTGGGATAGAGAATGGAACTTCATGATCAGTCCACAACTATTCCTCCTGACTTCTCTTTCCTCCTCATACATTTCCCTTCCTCCAAAATGAGTCCTTTCTAAGGGATATAGTTCCTTCAGGGGAAAAAACCCCACAAAAACTTAGCTACTGAGTGGGCTGTCCATAGGATGCTGTTGCTTCAGGACACATCCTCCTGCTCTGACATGCTCCCCAGGCTACTGTGGGCCGCAGGGGAATCTTTGCTCTGGTGCCTGGAGTACATCCTCCTATCCTTCTCCTCTCACCTTGTTGCTCACAAGCTTGTTTCTCATGTTTTCCCCCTCACTCTCCATTGCTTGTGCCTTTCTTAAATACACTTTCCCAGAGATGGCACCAGCTTGGCTGCAGGGCTTATCCATGCCCTGCTGTGGATGTGTTGGAATATAGTGGAATTGGTGTGGGGAGAGACTGTCTGGCAATCCCTGATGCCAGTGCCTGGGCACAAACATCTCCTACAATTATATAAAATATATGGTATACTGAGTCTGGTGCTTTTGTCTAGGCCCTTTTTCTGAAGGACATAGTTTAGCAGGCCCTCTCTGCTTTCAGCAAAATGGTCCTGAGGGGAGTAAAGGAAGGGAACTGCATGTCCATGGCTTTTCCACTTATCCTCATCAGTTTAAATCCCTCTGAAAGAAAAATGAGGTTTTACAGCAACATTACATTGGCTTTTTTTAGCCTATGTTGATTGTTGCTGGAAAATATGTCAAGAAGGAAGTTTATGACCTATGAGAGCCTAAGCCTGCTTCCTTGCCTTACTACAGGGAAAGTGAGAATGGGGCCTCTAAGGAAGACAGGATTTAGGTTGTACAGTTCTAGGAGATGCAGCTCCAGGAAAAAATAAGAGGCTGAGCTGATATTCATGTAAAGCTGTTCTTTGTTTCTGTGCTATTGAAAGCGATACACAGCAGATAGTGTGAGCTGAGTTTGGATAATAGATTGGGAAACAGGTTTATTCACAGGAGCTGATCATTTTCTAGGGATTGAAAAGGATTTTAACATTGTGCCTTTTAACATAGTCACACTCCAGTTAAAAGCCCTTTGAGTCAAGTCTCTGACAGGGATTATTTTACACTAAGCTCTTCTGCTAACTAATAACAAACCCCTGCATCATCACATGGCAATTCTTACTACATAGGAAATGAGCAGATATTATGTATTCTGTTCTCTGCTTGAAATTCTAGTTTGTCCAATTTGTTGCATTTGTGTAGGAAGCTTTTGAACTGTAGAGCCAATGTGAGGATAATCACTTGTGGTTTGTGCTACTCCAAGTACCAATAGTAACATCTGACCATGTTAAACAGATGAATTTACCTTTTTTTTGTCTCTTCTGGGTTGATTTCCTCTCCTGGCTTTGCTGCCCTGTGAATGCATGTCCCCCTTCTTGATTTGGGATCATGCTTCTTTGTGTTTTGCTAAAAGGCAAAAACTGACCTTCATCCAGCCCATCCAGTCCTTTGTAGCCCCGCATCCTTTGGATTCAGAGAACTAACCATTCATTATGCAGACTCACAGATCCATTAGATGTATTGGCATCACTGGCATGCTTTGCTCTGAAACTACTGCTAATGGGGTGGTGGAAAAGGGTTCTAATAGCAGGACCCATTAAAAAATTGAATGAGAGTCTTGTAAGGAAGCAGAGGACCTGAGCAGACTCCTAAAAATACCACTTAACTATACCCTAGGGAGCTGGACAGGATTTTTTCATGAAGTTTTATTTTTTTTTAATTCTACTTTGTGGAATTCAGTAATAACTATTAAGATGTATACTGGGAATAGTGGCAATTTCTCATGATGAAGTGCTAACAGAATCAATAATTTATATGCTTCACAAGGCAGATTGAGGAACCTATGAAATGGACCAGAAAACTCTGCTTTCTTGGCTTTGGGGACTGAGTCCTGTGCACAGTCAGGCAGCAGTAAGTACAGTGAAGGTACCTGTTAACCACTTGTTGACAAATACTATTTGCATAGCATCACAAAATGTTTTAGGTCAGAAGGGATATTTTTTTGAGAAGTAGCTTGTGTGTGTCCCTAGGAATAAAGGTTATGGTGCAATAGAATTCATAGATCATTTATTCCATAATAATCTCCAAAATGGGGAGTCTTTCCATATTTATGTCCTTTTTTTTTTTTTTTCCCAGATAACCATTAGCATCCCACTGTAATTCTCACTATAAAGGTGACACTAAGGAGATATTTGCTACAAGCCATCCATGCAAGTCACCTTAGTTCACCCTTCCTCTTTCATGGCTTTCCTTCCACCACAGAATCACAAATTTCCTTTCTGTGGATTCCCTCCCCCATGCATGTTGGAGTCTGAAAGGAAAACTTTGTCAAAGAGATGTGTTTACTGAGATTTTTGCCAGCTGGAAGAATTCCCCACTTTTGATAGTTTTGTTATAAAGTACATTTCAGAGTGTTGTGGTGTAGCAAGTATTTTCTAGGTGCTTTTTTCCCCAAGTTGAAAGTACAGTATTTCATCAGTACAAGGCTCTTTTTCTGGGTAGAAAACTTAGCAAGGTTTCTTTTAAAGTGCAAATCTTGGCATTCCATCAGCAAGCAACTGCATTTAGCAGCAACACAAACAGGGAGATAGTAATGGGGTATCAGCCCTGTTAACCCTATGTTTACCAGGCCAAGATTGCTAAAATATGCCTGATTTTGAATGCATTATGTTAATTAAGAAATAAAATTGAATTTTATGGCAACAGTCTTATCATATTTTTATTGCGATTGGGACGCCTCTGTCATTCCAGAAGGGACAGGTATGTTTTGGGGTTTTTTTTCTGATTGTGTAATACTGCAGGGGAGAAAATATAACATTTCTCATCAATAATATTGATCCTTATTTCTCTGGAATTTTTTGCACCAATTTCTCCAGTTTCTCAAGGTTTTGCCAGCAGCCCAAAATATATCACTACTTCCAGTGGTATAACTTTCATTAGTAGTCTAGTACTGAGATTTTCCAAAGGAAAAGGACAGCATTTTAAAATAAAAAATGAAGCAAAAATTCTTAAAAGCATGCACACTGAATAGTTAACAAAAAAATCATGTTATATTTCACACCTTAGAATTTTTAAGCATTTGGTGCTGACTCTTGTCTTTATCACCAGTTGGTTTCAGGATTCCTCAGACAGAAATATTTAATCTCAAGATAGTCTCTGAGGATCACTCCTGGGATCAGAGTGGGTGAAGAGCAGAAGGACTGTGAGGTTAACAGAGATGTCAGAGGTAGGTACCTCTAGAAGCAGACAATTTAGGTAGATACTTCAGGGCTATAAAAGGACAGTTGGGTGCAGTGGGAAATGATAGGAATCACAGGCAAACAATTCTTGTTAGAAAGAAGGCTCATTTGAGATTGCTCTCCCTGTTCTCTGGCATGTTTTACCAGCATTGACCATAGCATATATGCATTTATGCTAACAGCTGGATTTTCTTAAAGCACACTTCCAATTAGCTGGAACTTTTTCACCTGCAGTATTAAAAAAAACTGATTGCTTCTGGATACCCAGAGTGTAACTTCTTATCTCCAAGTCACTGCTGTATGGACATGCCCCCAAGTGCTTTTGCTTTAGCTCTCTGAAAATGAAACTTCCTCCTTTTTATTGACATTAACTCTCACTGCTCACAGTTAAGCTTCCTCTGTTGCAACCAGAATAGTGGATTTTTCCCCCCACAACACCCAAACACAGGCTTGCTTCCACACATTTCCATGCCTGTCCACAGATTGCTGAAAACAACCCAGCATGAAAAGGCTCAACAGAGCTGCACAGAGTTAAAAGGCTGAAAACTGAATGAGCTGCTGATCTCAGACTACATATTTTTATTCTACTGTTTACAACATTCTTTCTCTTCCCCTCTCCACCTCCTTTGTTTTTGAATTATTTGTTAATTCCACAGATTCCAGTTTTGTGTATTTACACTCTGAGAACAGTATAGAATCATTTTATTTAGTAGTGGCAAATTTTACTTTGAACAGTTTTGGAAAAACAACCTAAAAGCACCCTGAGGACAGGTAGCCATTAAGATAGATTACTTAGGGATGGTGCAGAACCTATCACTGCAGACTGGTAAGAACAAGGTTAGACAACCACCACTAAGCAATGAGGGATCAGATTGTGCCCCCAGGTCCTAGGGCTGGGCTAGGATGACCCCACTTGATCCCTTCCAGCCTTGTACTCATAATATTAAACAGAGATTCTTATAAAATGCACCTAATAAGAACACAAACTGGCAGTCTAAAACTGCAAAGAAGTGCAGAATAAATGAGTGAAAACTTGGCCCATCTTCAAAGTTGTCACGCAAACTATGAAATAGCCACAGGGTACAGAGTGAAAATGTGAACAAAAAGTAAAAAAAAAATATGTGGACAACTACATAATCAAAAGCAACTACAAAGTCTCTATTTTCAAAGTCTAAACCTAAATCTTCCTGTCAATTGCTAGATGGGGTACTGCTGTTTTGTTTTTTTGTTTTTTTTTTTTT
>WEIU01017689.1:96849-114872 GCA_013389925.1 Aegithalos caudatus
AAACCCTATTCTCAGCTTCCTTCTCCAAATTGCTGTGCAATGCACAGCATCCTGCTACAGCTCAGCAGCCCCCAGCCTTCCCCCTGATTGTCATCTATCCTCTGCTTCTCTCCATGGCAGTCACACACTGTCATTCTCCAGCTGCTTATGCAACAGCTCAGTGGTTTCTTACTGTGATCCAACAGTACAGCAAAAGACATTAGCCAGGGACAGAGTCTCTCAGAACAGCAGGGGAAAATGGCTAAAGCACTGCTGTCCATACTGGAGTGACTCTATATCCACCAGTACTGCCACATATTAAAAAAAATACAGTCCTATCAGCAAAAAACTTTTCCAGACAATCTGGAGTTACTGTCAGGACACTCCACATGGCAGCAGCGTTGCTTTCTAATCATGAGCTTTTAGGTCTGTCTCAGAGGGTACAGGAGGTACCCTTTCCTTCCATTGGCACAACTGGAAAATAAATGGCATGCAAAGTGATCACAGCCTCAGCAGCTTTGCCAGCCCTGGTAACATGCAGACAGAACCCTTTTTACCTTAATTTCCACGTTTGCTTGTCCACATCACAGCTAGTTTGTGACCAACAGCAGTCTGTGAAAGGGATGATGGCTTTCCATACTGTGCTAGGTACAGAAAATGGAGTTCTTCCCCACTGTAGCTTAGTAGCAAATTTTATCTGCCTTGTCAGGAAAGAGCTTTTTATTTTCCTGAATATAAAGCTCATCCTAGTTATGCAGCACAAGCCAGTCCATGCCTCTTTCAAAAGCCCTGAAAAGGCTCTGCACAAAATTAAGCTGATCAAAGAAAAGCACTCCAAAAGCAAGTGGTCTCTTCCTCCCTTCTTTCCATGTGGTTTGGGAACAGCAAACTGCTGTTCTCTCTGATTCTGCCAGAATTGCAGAAAGAGCTCTTCAGCAGCTTTGTGACCAGCTTGTAAAACTGCAGCCAGCCAGTTGAAATATGAATAACATACCTGTATTTGTGATGGCACCTGCCTCCCAGAAAGCCCTGATTAACTCAGAGTGACTGTGAAAATGATGTGAGCAAAGCCAGAGAGGGAACATGAAGTGGCTGGGGAAGAACCATAGGCATTCCTGTGCTCATAAGTTAAACTCCCCATCAAAAAATCGCAGTTGCTTCTGACTGATTTCCTAACATGTAATTCCCTTCTATAGTGGAAAAACTCCTCCGTTCTGTGAAGAAGATAAATCAGAGTCAGGAAAAAGCAGAGGAAGCCTATTTATAATATTGAACACTTACTCCAGAGTGTATAAGTTCTATGGCAAAGCAAGGGTTTTGGAGCTCTGAGAACCAGCTGTTTGTGTAGATATGATTAGAGGCTAGGTGCAGTAGTTACACTGCTGTATCTTGCTGCATAAGCAAGCTCAAAAAATTTAACTGAGATTTAATGCTGCCTTTTTTGCAGATATGACTTCACAGATCTGAGGATTTTGCCAGTAGCAACACAACTTGTGAGATAGCTATGTAGCCAGGAAAAAAAGCCTGAGAGGCCTTTAAGAAATATCATAAATTCCCCATAATCTGATCTCTGCTTAACATTTTGCTTCTCTGCTTGCCTAGCACCTTTTCCTTAAGAGACTTGTTATACCTCTAGGTTTGGGATCTGTACTGATATAACTGGGTTTTTAGGATGCAGGTCAATCTTCTTGCTTTAATTTGAAAAAATCTTCTGTGCTATGGATACTAGTTGCCAATGAGACAATTGCCCTAGAGGGAAAAGAAAGCTACTGAAGTGCTCAAATCAGTTGCAATCTGCTATGTGGCAGAATTGGAGAATGCTATTTACCAATACATTAACAGAGAAGAGAGGTGATAATTTATAGGCTTACTTTTAAAAAATATGTCCATATTCTTTGCAAGTGTGACTTTTTTTTCCCCTCACAGAATGGAAAGATGGGCATCTGATTTACAAATACAATCAACATAATTGGGTTTCTTGACTATGCTGATCTAAGAAGTAATTGTTGGTCAAGAGGATTCAGCATAGCCAAAAGTCCTCATACAGATTCTGCTGGTTGTTTGAGCAGAACTCACTGATCCAGCTTTCTTAAAAGCCCACCAGTGACTCAAAGCTTCTGGTTAGATTTTGTGCATAGAGAACACAGATCCTTCATATTGTAATACACTGAGAGCCAAAAACAGTGGCTGCTGTTTTACATCTGGGAAAAGTGCAGTTTAAATAAGTGATGGATTGTAGAGCACTTGTGTGTGTAAGGGCAGCAGAACTAATTGAAAGAATGGAAAAACAGCACCAGTCATTTTCATTGTGCACCAAAAACTATATTCTCAAGATTACTTGTGTTGGTAGTATCAAATATTTCAAAAGAATAAGCTGCTAAATGTAAGATAGAAGGTGATTATAAAACAAGACTCTTGAATTAAATACTTGTCTTGCTGGAGCAAGATTAGTAATTCACTATAAAGATTATACTATACTGTAAAGTTTTGACACTGAAAACAAGAGAAGAAGACTTTTAAGATCTGATAAAAGTGCCTTTTTACTCAAACACAGGGAGAAAAAGCAAGACCCACAAAACTAAATTCAGAAAAATTCCTAATAAATTTAAACATAGGCATGCAGAGAAACTGAAACAAAAAGTTAATCACCCAAAACCTAAAGTGTGATAAAACAAGAATGAAAGCATATTTTTAAACAATATATATTTTAGATAGTGTATACTATAAAACCAGTAAAACTGACAATCCCTCAACCTCTCAAAATGCACACTCTTCTGAGAAAACAAAATTACAGTTGAGAGAAAACAGTCGTTAATTTATTGGAGTGTCTCTTTGTGTGCATAACAAAAGGAAGAACAGGCAGCTGGAACTACAAGTATAACAAGCTGAGAAATACAAAGCTTTGCAATGTCACTGAAGAAACTTTTTCTGTAGAAAAGAAAAAACCTGAAGTCCTTCGTGAAGAAAGAGCAAATACACAAGAGGAATGGGTTGAAGGAACAATTGTCTGAAAAAATCCTATAGTACTGCAAACACCAACATGTTCTAAGGTGATGTTTTCTTTTTACTACTTACTGTCCAGGTTAATATAGACACTGATGCCACTGAGAGAACTCAAGGTTAGAACATGGCAATGAAGAATATTCTGCACAGGTTGCTGACAAAACATCATACAAAGCAGACCAGCAGTTAGTCTAGAGACCATATTTCCTTTGAAAACTCAATCTATTTGCTATTTCTTAGCTTATTGTCTTCCCTTTAAGCAAGCACCTTAAAAAGAGAAGTTAAGTGTTTGCAGTCTAAGTTTAATTTTAATATTCAATTTGCACTTGCTTTTAATGTTCAATTACTGGATTTTAATGTCATACATTATTCTACTCTTAATAGAAAAAAAAAATTCCATAATGAATTAATGAATGTTTTGCCACTACAGTAACAACTCAATGTACGATTATTTACTGTATCTTAGAAATACAATTTGCCAAGTAGTCTTTTTCCCATCTTAAGGTTTGCAGCCTATAGTCTTTCTCTGCTACAACTTTACTGCCTATTAAATCTAGGCATTTAAAAAGTGGAAAGAAAGAGATTTCCTTGTTCCTACAATGAAAGGAAGACTTTATACAGCAGGCTTACTCAGAAAGTAACTTCCTAAAGAAAGTCTGCAGAGATAAGTAGGAGGAAACACAGGGAGAAAGAATAAGAGCAAGGGAAATAAACTGTAAAAGATTAAAAAAAGGGTCTAGATATGAGATCAACACCACTTAATTCTGCATTCCTTTGCTTTAAGGACATTGGTGTAAAAAAAAAGTGATGGCAAGCAGTTGCCTTTTCAAACAGACTGAGAATCCATGCAGTTAATTCAGTTTAGCAAATGTGGGTAGGACTAATTTGATGACAAAAAGGTTAAGAGGAACCTAAATCCCTGGTTAATTAGGCTATGCCAAGACCTAAAAATCCCCAAACCAGAGACAGGCTCTACTAGTAGGGATCAGGGGACATGTTGCAACTCTGCAACCCTGAAAACCTCTGTTCATTTGTCTTTTAGTGCTGGTCATGCTTAAACTCTCTCTGACCCTCTGCCTTTCAGACTGCTGTGCTCTTAGCTGCCTGGTGCCAGCACATCCCCAGAAGGGGCTCATTCTTCACGACGAAGGGCCACTCAAAATCGATAAATTAGCTATTACCCCAGCTCTCAGCCCTAAGGATATAAATGTGCCTACAAGAGCAGACTCTGTCTTAAATGCACAGAGGTAACATAACAGCTGCTTTTTGTTTGTTTGTTTGAATTTAAAGGAAATGGGCATAGGATTTCCCTTTATTCAGAAATTGAAGTTATGACCTACTAGATATGAGTCTTTCTTCAGCCTGAAGTGATTCAGACCTCAATATTTCAATTTCCTTAAAGGTTTTCTAGCTCCTAGACAACATCTCTTGATTTTACAATGTGAGAAGAGCTTTAGGAATAGAGGTGAGCAGTCCTTTTCTCATTGGAGGCCTAGTTGCTAATCAAGACAACACTATTTTCTTTTGACCTCTTTCTGTCTCCTGCCTATTGAGTCCCTAATGATTTATGCCCAGGGGCACATCTGCAGCAGTAGAAGGTAGAGTCATCTTCCCTTCCCATGCAGTTTACAACCCTGTAAAAAGAAGAGGGGGTTTAAATCTACATTGTTAAAAGACCACAAAAACTGGTCTTTATTTTGGGTGAATAATTTTCTGGCTCTGTTTCAAAAGGAGTAATTCCCTAACTTCATAAAAGGAAGGGACTAGATCCCTGCTCTCAAGGGAGGATTCCCAGCTCTGAATCCCAAGAAGGACCCAGTCCTTTAGGGCACTGGATGTATCTTGATGAAGGATGGAAAAAGACACATCCCAGTTCTGTCCTGGGCAGCCTCTTTCACTGTTTGTGGTGTGTTGCACTTGTAGGTGCCCAACAGATTGTCTGCATTAGGTAGGTGCTTCAGGAACCCTAATGAAGCTTTTGGGCTAACAACCAGACCTTCTAATGGTCAGCACGTGGTCGTTGTTGAGGCAGCCTTCGATCTGTGATCAGTTCTGGTCAAATGTCACACAAAACAAGTGTTAAAGTACCACAAAGGCTTCTTCCCAGCCAAATTAAATGGAATTTCTGCTAGAATATTTTAAGTCCTTCTAAAGGAAGTTTAATCAAAAGCAATAATGATAATGCTAGGAAGTCTTTATTTCACTGACAAGCACATTGGTCTGCTGGACAGCACTGTTTTACCAGGGCAATTAGAGTCTGCTGATGCCCTGGCAAATCTCATACACAGGACATAGAACAAAGTGGTAGAGAACTTTCTGGTCCTTTTATCAGTTTAACCTGAGTTTAGTTGAGTGGAATTTAATTTGACTTAGGCACTAATCACTTTCTGTCTCATAGATACCTGTAGTGTGAGACTATTTCCCTTTGATAAAATACTTTCAAATCTACCAATTAAGAGTACCATAGAAGCAAAAGAAATGCTGCTGCAGTAATAACAATACATTCACTTTTGAAATGCCATTCCCTAAAGAATCTTTTGGACTTTTGCAATCATAAAGTTTTAATCACAGCACAGTCAGAAAATTATTACTGAAACTGCTTTATGGGCAGTAAAAGAGGGGTGGAAGTCAAGTCCAGGAAAGATAAGTAATTTTCACAATATCATGAAAATTTGAACCAGTATTTGACAACTATTACTAAAATTTGCATCAAAACAATTGAATCTGTGGTATAGAATATTTTTCTTCAAACAAACTTCACCAGAAGGTAGTCATATCACATTTATTTGGATAGATACCTTTTTAATGTATCTTTGTTTCAACTCTCTGAAAACACATCCAAATCTTCTTGATTGAGGTAAATTAGCACAGGGAAATGGAAGATATAATCAGATTAAAGTCAATGACCCTTTGAGCTTTAAAATAAGAAAAACCACAACCCTTTTGCAGAACTATAGTTGAAAGTCTACCAGCAAAGCTGGATTTGCTGAAAGACAAGAAGTATTAGTGTTGAAATCTTGCTCACAGAAACACTGGAAAACCTATTAATTTCACTATGGTTAGGGTTTTGCTCTTTCAGTGGATTGCAGTGACATGTAAGGAGAGAAAAAAAAGAGAGCTCAAAATCTATTCCTTTGTGTTACTTAAAGTTAACTTAGAAATAAAAATCCTAAGGCAACTCAGGAGACAGCAAGACAGATGTTAAGTCAGAGCACAGGCAATCTAAAAGTTGGAACAAAGTGCAAATAATAAACACCCTTCCTTATGCATGAACATACAGTGCCACACAATC
Source organism: Aegithalos caudatus (assembly GCA_013389925.1). NCBI lineage: Eukaryota > Metazoa > Chordata > Aves > Passeriformes > Aegithalidae > Aegithalos > Aegithalos caudatus. The sequence goes on from WEIU01017689.1 coordinate 103,124, forward strand.
TGTAACTTCAGGAAAGATTCAACCACATTTTTAGTGTGTTTCTCAGTTTTCACACCTGCAACATTTTATAAATACATACTTCTATGCATACTTTTATATATATATACACACAGGCTATTTATGTCATATTTGTGACAGCCAGTGGAAGGCAATGGAGCCACCACTACTGCCATCCTGACAAATAGAAAGGAGGGAAACAGAGCACTGAATTCACTGGGGCACTGAGCCAAGGTGAGGTGGATGGGAAAAGGAGGCAGAAAATAGAGACAAGTAATATTGTAAAAGGGGAAATAAAATCTTTTTATTTCTTATGTGCCTTAACTCTTTTGTCAGAGTGGACAGGAAAGAACATATTGCTCTGAAACAATTATTTCAGCAGGAAACACAGCAGCAGGCTGAATCCTGCAATCCTGAAGGTTATTTACAGCTTGAGATGCATGAAACCTCTGTGTAAATTACTGGTGGTGAGAAATCTGTCTTTAGATTCCTGAAAAAAGTCTAGCAAGAAACAGAAGGCAGTTTCTCAGACTAAAATTCTGATGAAATATGTCATGGGGGAATTAGGTAAATTTACTCCCCATTAAGCAAACAAGAGTGTTTACTGATACAGCTGAGATGAACAGAAAGCTTTAAAGATAAACGATTCTAAAATTCCAATTTAAGTTTCATTTGCATTCTGTCCCTTTTTGCATTTTTAGCATCGACAATTATTATCAACTTCCTTTTTATTAACAGCCAGTTTCTTTCAAGTCTTTCTTTAAGGTTTTGAGTTATGAATAAGACAAACATAATTGTTTTCAACCAGCTATTTCTAGTCAATTAATTTTAGTAGCCAATGCAGATGTCCAAGATTCGTGAGCATGTTTAAAAGAATAATAAAACATTCTAAGAACATGTTAGAATAAAGTCTTTTAAAGTCTTTTTCTACATGTCATCTCTTTATTTTTTGAGTTATTCAGGTTCCCATGTTGTGCTCAACACCTTAGCATCTGGTTTTGCTATTTGTTGTTCTGAAATTATGCTCTGCAATGCCAAAAGGGAAGACAAAAATATAAGTAGAATTTGGTACAACAAATGAAGAGAAAGACTATGAAGATCAGAGGAGTATTTTTAAAAATTGAGTTATTTTGGATTTTTAGAGGTGTAACTAGGTATGCAGAATACTTTTTTAATAGATTCCAAATAATTTAATATTATCTGGAAAATAGAGTTTTCAGAAACCCATCAAATAGTTATAAAATTCTCCACAGTTTAAAGGCAGTCTTTCTGCTTTGAGCTGTTTGTTTGAATGCCAAGCAAGCATTTATTCAGTGTTTATGGTGTAAGCATTTAAATAGAAAGTAAAAGATTACTTAAAAGTACTTGTGTGTGATAGACAGATATTGGAATTTGACTGTACTCTGTGCTACTTAAAATGATAACAAATGAAGTGTGTGCATGCAGAAAAACTGGGTTTTTGATGGATGAACTTGACTTGCTGATGAAAGTAAAATGAAATAAATTACACTCCAACCTCTCTGAAACTGGCATATAATGCTGAACTGAACTGTACTTTGCTAGGAGACTTCAAATAGGTTGTCTAAGATTTTTAAATCCTAAATAGAGAATAAAATACAATAATCTCCATGAGACTTCTGGAAAGATACTTTAAATTGTCATTTTATGCAAGGAAACACAACAGAGTTTTGCAGAGCTGATGTGTTGATAATATGATTTACTCTAGCTAGATTTATTTTTCCTTTGGATTTCACATCACTGTTTTATTTACCTGCTGCATATAAGGAAAATGAGATAAAAATAGCAGCATGCAGGAAAACGTGGATCAGAATTTAGCTTTGGAATAGACTGATTTACAAAGTTTAGGAACAATAGAAACATTTCCACTGCTATAATTATTTGAAGAGTAAATTTTTTAAAATTTATTTTCCAAAATCCTGCAGTGTATAACCTGTTCTCTCCCCGTGGAGGACAAACTCAGATTTACTGGACAGAAGCTATAAACTATGGTGGAAATGATTTTCTTATTTTCATTGGACAAGATGAATTGTGCCCTTTGTTCCCTATTCTCTCCTCATAAACTGATTCTCAAATGATTTTTTGATGCATTGTGCATAAGATTATATTTTGATTTATGAAAGTTCAAAGATACTCAACCACAAAATTACTTTTTTTTCCATTTTCAGTTTGTCAACACAAAAATCAACCTTGGGGAAGTTGAGCTTGCTAATGTTTTCTCAGAGATGTTTTTTGTCATATTTGAAACAAATTTTCAGAGAAGCCCAAAGATGCTTTAATGTCAGTATACCTCATTAGGGAGAGATTAGTTTGAAATATTTCAATTTTGCTCTGAAGAAAAACAGAACATTTCAATATCACAAAAATTTGCAGAGAACAACAACAATAAAAAAAATCATCCAAACTATCATTAAGGTTCTGTTAATGCCTGGAAGATTTCTTCTGCTGTCAAGCTTGGCAGAGAAATGCACGTGGTCACATGCCGTCAGGATGGAATATGACAACAGTATCACATCCTTCTCATGACCTGTAAGACTGAATTACCTCTAAAAGAAAGTAAGAGGCAAAGAAATGTATCCCACCTTGATACAGACAGTCTGAGTAATTAGTAGCTTCTATCAGGAAACAATCCAGCAACTGTTCTAGCAGCAAGTGCCCACAGGAGTACCAGCGTCCCTTAAGCTTCCAGTGTCCCCTAAGATTTCAGGTAAGGGCACCTCAGAGGACCTGCCTTAAAGACATGTGCCTGAAAATGCACATGTACAGTGCTTCTGAATCTCCTTATGGATGTAACCTCAGATATCACGGTCCTACTCATAGAGTGACCTGCTCTATTAACTGCCTATTATTTTTTTCCCTTCTATTATTCCCTTTTCATAATTCTTCTGACCCTGTTTTCATCCTTTTCTTTTCCGAGCAATGTCAGAACCTTTCAATTTCTCAGAATTAGAAACAACTAGGGAAATCTGTGTCAGCTCCAGAAATGTACAAACCACTTCACTGAAGTTTCTAAATAACAATGCCAATGCCTCTTTTTCCTATCCTTTGCCATAACTTAGAGTGTTGTGGTGTTGTTTTTTTTTTTTTTTTTNTTTTTTTTTTAAATTTACTGTGCATTTACATATTTTAAGACACATTAGAAGAACTTTGAGTGTTCTTGATAGGGCCCAGCGTGTTAATCCAACAACAATTATTTCATACATGGAAATTGGTGGAATAAAGATCTATGAGGAATCTGGGAGAAAAGGATTTGGAAGCATTGCATTTTTTCTTTTTTTAGTTTTGCACTGGTCCTCTGAGAAAGGGGAAAGAATATCAATGGTCAGACAAGGAATATTAAAGAACTGGAAGTCTTAGGACTTCAAGGATATGCAGGAGAAACAGGATCTCCATACTCATCCAGAGTAAAAGTGGCAGAACAGAGGCAGTTTCTTGATAGCTATTTTTTTATTAAAGACATAATATGTATGTCCTACTATGCCATTTATTCTGTATTATTGAATCAGAATTGAAGAATCATGGTTTTGTTCTTAGTTATTTGGCAGAACTAATTTCCATGCCTGGGAGTGTTTCCACTAAGGGTGCTACAGTTACTCTTGTGGAGACAAAGTGCAGGATGCATTTCATCCCTGACATTTTGTGTAGGCTCTTAATCTTACCTGCATTTCCTACCAGCCTCACTCTACTCATTTATTACTAGAGTCGGACCTTGTTATCCCAGCAGCAGACACTCCAAATTAAAAATGACTGCAGGATCTAATCATTGACACTTTCAGGTGTAATCATTAGCCAGTTAATGAGCATGAATTAAAAATCCCATGAATTTGGTTATAACACTTTATTTTGCACACACTTTCTGGACCTGTGATTTCAGGCTTTGTGTAGATTACCTTGCAAATACCTCAACTGATGTAAGAGGAATTATGTTCTTCTGTCTGTGTTCAGCTCTGTCTGCTGCCAAACCCAGTTTCTTCAGCATCCTGCTTCTCAGACCTTCGGGAAAACTCTGGCTGCAGGTGACAGCACTGTGACCAGTGATGATGCTCTGACTCAAGCTGCTTTTTCTCATGTTCCTCAAAATGCCTCATCCAGAGCCTGCATCTGGCCCAGCATCTACTTGGTCCTGTTCTGATCTTTGGTGAGATTCCATACTGGAACTCACTTTTAACATGTTTATATATATATTTGTAAACTTTAGATATGTGTATGTAATTTGGGGTCACTGTTCTCAAACTTTCCCTTTTGACTGGCCACAGTATAAATATGACCACTAAGTTATCAGGATATCTATACACCAAATGGGTCAAGTTGTGATTCCACAAAAAGCAGCATAATAAACAAAACCACAGAATGATACAGAGTATAACTACTATCAAACTGAGTACTACACAATAAAGCAATTAATTTTGTAGCTGCCAGTGAAGAAAATCACTTAGATAAAGCAGAGTAAGGGAAGCTTAATAAATAAATGATACAGGGAAGGCAATTCTTAGCCCTCTCCCTTTAACTTTAATGGAAAAGTCTCCTAAAGAGAATAATTCCAAACAACTGTTTGGGATAGGGTGACGGATAGACCTTTTTCTGAGGGCAAAAATATAGGGGAAGCACAAATATGGTCTTTCCTGATCTTCACTGATCAGCACTTTGCCTTTTGCTGTGAAAGCTGTTGTTACTCTCTGAATAATAAGCCCCAGTTTCTCTGTAATAAGGGTGGCAGATGTTTGCTATCGTGCATCATGAGTCTGAAGGTGTACTTCGGTGGTAAATACAGAGTATGAAACCCACTATTTGAATGTCATTCCCACAGCTCAACTAACATTCTGCCACTGTGATTTTAGCATCCTAATTACATCAACATTGTCCTTTGTGACTCTCACTGCAGATTTCCAATCAAAATGTCTGTGATGAGGGAAGTAGCATTATTGCAATCAGACAGCTGAACAACATCTCTAAATAATACTAGCTTGTTCAGCTTCCCAGACACACTATAGAACATAGATCTGAACAGCTAAACATGGCAGAAAATTGCACCTATGCTGTGAAATGCTCTGGCTTAGACAGCTGCTGAGGAGCAGTTAAACATGGATGAGAACTGCCAGACTTCAGTGCACCTCACTCCTGGGACCATACAGCATTGAAGGATGGTAGGGAAAGAGCATAACCAATATAATTTCTGCCTTCTGTTTGCATACATGCATATGAATTCAAACACACAAAAAAGTCCCACACCATAAAATTATTAAAAATGTTTTCACCGTTGATTTTGGTTCAATTTCATGGTAAAGCTAAATCCAAGAAGCCTGAGGTTCCTCGATTCTGCAGCACTGAAATTTGTCCTGTTTTACTTCATGTTAGGGCTACATTAGTAGGCATGTGCAATGAAGTATTTTCTGCACATTGTGTTTAATTGTTTTTGTTTTTCTCCTAAAATGATCCATGAATTTTACACTCCTATCCTCTGTTGACTTCTCTACCGGTGAGAACACTAGTGAAAAAAAACTTCCTCCTTCTCCCCGAGAAAGGTATACACATTGCTGTCTGCATACTTGGTGAAGAAAGCAATGACTGTGGTTTGTCAGCACTGTCCTTGCTCCTAAAATGTGAAGAAATATGAAGAATGCATTTATTTTGTGCAAAAAATAAATGAAACTTTTATTCTGCTGGGGAAAGATATACTAGAGTCTAAAAATATATATTTCAGAGCTACTTATGATAGGAATAGCTAAAAGTGTGCCTTTCCTTATTCTCTTATTAAAAAAAAAAAAAAAATTTAATTAAAAAGTTAGGATCCTTCCAGAGCTCTCAGATCTAGAATCTGTTCTTGGGTGAAAACTTCATCCTTAATCATCAAAGCTGTCTGTTCTGAATAGGACATTGATCTGCAGCAAGTCTTCCCAAATGCATGTGGAGTTCCCATTCCAGTTTTTTTCTCAGATTGTCAATCTTACTTCTTAATCAAGATATCAGTTTACAGCATTGCTCTCAAAGGATTGCTGACTGTTACAGCAATTTCCTGGGTTTGCAAATCCTGGTATAGCCAGATATGTTACCTGCAAACAAACTTGTTTTTTTAAGAAACTGTGGAAAGAATAATGACTGGTCTGGTATTAAATTTTGCTGTAAATGAAAGATTTATCTTACATAAGTAAAATCTCTCTCTACACCAAAAGGAAGAAGTTTATTTCACTGTAAACTTTACACTTTAAAAATCTAAATTAATTCCTTTACATATACAATTATACTTTAGACTACCATAAAAGAGAAGCTGTGATGGCACTTCTGAGAGAAATTAGAAATGAGAGAAAACTATTAGAAGTTTGAATGTTGATGACATTTTACCTGGTCTGCTTGAATGTTGAAAGAGCTGATGGGGACACTGGCAAGTCAGATCTTATGCCTCGATTCAGTTTCCTCAAACACAAAATGGAGTTAAAGAGACTCACCTTCTTTGTACAGCATTCTGAAAGTAGGTACAGAAATTATCGTGTAACTAATGTCATGTAACTGTTTCTCTTGTACTGACTGAATCCTCTGTTAAGTGAGTAATTGGGATCTGTGACAGCTTTGGGCTTGCAAATCAGCGCAGATGAGATTCAGCAGACTGGAAAAGCAAAAATCAAAAAGTGATCTATCAGATTACTTCCTATTCTCAGTGTTATGTCAAGTGCACAAAGCAGGTTGCAGTAATTGCAGAAGAAACTCTGATTTGCATCTCTGGTAGGTCCACATAATGAGATCATAGCCTCAATGTGTTTGCTTTCCAAACAAGACCAAAACAAATAATTTTAGTTCAGCTATCATGGGAGCACCAGCTGCAATTTACCTGAGCTGATGTGTCCAACCTTTCAGCATGGGTTTGGGGGGCCTGATGCACTGATGCCCTGAAAAACAACACGGAGCAGAGCTGGCTCACTTCTTGAGTATGGCCAGATCCCCTATGCAGCAAAGATCTTACAGAGCATAGACATTGTGCCAGTCCTTATGAATCACAATTCATTATCACTTCTACTGCTTTACACCAAAGGGCAATGGGGTCAGAACTTTGTTCACAGGAGGCACAGGTACAGGTAATAGTAATACACTGCATGGGTCTTGTGTGTAAAGGATTTCCTGTTTGAAAAATTGTCATGCACTTTCTTTTACTGACACCTAGTTTTTTAAGTTGAGAAAATACAGTTTCTATTCTAGTATGACTTCAAAGCCTGGAAAAAGCAGTTTTTAATCTCAGTGTGGTATGAAGAAGGATATAACTGATGGGTGCAGAGGAAAAGCAGACTAGGCAAATACACCCCAAGCTGTTATGCAGTACAGCTATTATTATTATTACATTTTCTTTGTATGTTTAGAGACTTGGTAGCAGACTAGAATTAGCAGTTTCTCTTCATCTTTCATTACTTTTGGAGTTATTTCAAAAGTTTTTTTAGCTGGCATTGATCTAAATCCAAAGAAATCAATAAGAATAAGTAGACTACAGCAGTTACATATTAGAAAAAAGAAAAAAAGTATTTATGGAGTTCTGTCCCATGTTAACCTCTTTCTTACTGCATTGTCAATGTCATTATGCCATTGTAGCATGTTGCCATTAAAATTCACTAACAAAGGTTATTTTTGAGAAGGTTTAAAAGTTTTCCCTTATGGTGGACCCCATTATCTCTGAGGCAAAAGTTACCCCAAACTCCTTCTTTAGTTTTCTTCTCTTAGCTACTTCAGATTATTTCACTAAAACATGATTTCCAATTCAGAGCTATCTTTTTAATGACATATGAATTACAGCAGTGATGACGGATAATCCTTTTTTTTGTATTATAACTTTCATATGCTCTTAGTAAGCTCAAAATATTGTTTTATAAACTTAGTTATAAGGATAATGATGAATAAAGACTCATTTCTATTTTCTTTCAGAATCTCTTCCCTATGGGAGCTAAAAAAAAAGAGCCAAAAAAGGTGTTGTGACAATGAGAAGATTAAATATTAAGCATCAGCAAGTGTTTTCATTTCTCTACAAAGAATTATATATAAAATTAGCTTTTTAAAGCTTCTTACAGAATATTTTATAACTGTTTTACATGGAGTATAAATAAATCACCTAATTTTGGACTAGCAATTTAATAAATATAAAGAATCTTAATGAAAATAACTCTTTTACACAGGAAAAAACTTGTTAACTCTCACTATGTGAGTCTAATAATGATGGCCACGTTAAATTCCTCATTTAGTACATACTAATGGTTCTGAGAACAAGTGTAATTTAAGCTTGAGCTATATGTTGCAGAATTCTACAAAGCCCCAATTCAAAATAGTAAGCTTGATGAAATGCACTAGCATCCAAAGGAATAAGATCACACTTTTAAAATCACCTGACATTCATATGCATTAGAAATTCATCACTGTTTTCAAAACTAGCCTAGACATTTTAATTGGGACTTCAATCTTACAAAAATTAGGCATATTTTCTAAATTGGTCATATAATCTATTTTCATATTAAAGGAGAGAAACTACTCAGTAAATAATTCACAAAGTAGCTGTCTTTTAGGGAGACTAGATGCTTATTTCTTATTTCCTCTAGGGATGTAGAGTTAGTAATCCTCTTTTGGAGTCAAGTGGATGAAGTAGGGTCAGTTTTTTCTAGATCGGCAAGTGGGAAATGTAAGGAACATCTCTTAAATGCTGTTCTAGAAAATAGGAGAATCAAATCCAAATACCTTATGTGTTTGATTTAGGTTCATATCTTCCAGGAAAGAAACCTAACAGCTAAGCTGTAAGGAAGAATTCATAAATTAAGGTCTTTGTGCATCACAGGTGGGCCTTAAACACTTGACTACTGTAACAGAATGTGATTCTCACCAGAACATTGTGGCTGTGGAGACAAAATCTTCCATCTGTGATGCATCCTAGAATACAGCAGCTTCATGTGACAGATTGCAGAATGGGTAAATATCTGTTTTAAAATGAAACAAAACACATTTTAAGGACATTTTGTGACATCACAAGTCAGTGCTTTCAGCTACATGTCAATTAGGTATCCTTCCTCTCTCTTGCTCTCCATGCTGACTTACAAAGTTCAGTCATGCTCAAAAAATCATGAGGGGATGAGACATACTATAGGGAGAACACATTTTGAACTAAGAATTCTAGGAGGGTAATGAGATGGCCCCAGGCTTTTGGTAGCTCAGTCACAGGAGAAAGGTCTGTGGTTTCCTCAGAGCCAAGGAACCAATGTGTTGATTTTTATGCTGGAGACTTCAATGACAATTTGGATGAAGAGGTCTCCAGGGACAGAAAGCCTACAGGGCAGCTGAGAGGGTGGGGTGCCCCACAGGTGCCAAAGCATCTGAACTTAAGAACATGAAGCTGTTGCCTAAGTCCTCTTCAATGAGACTTTGACTCTCTAGGCTCTATATGGAATATTTCCATAAGTGCCTGTAGATCAAACATTTTACTTTTATGTCAGGACCCGAAAATTCAAATATACCAGGGGGACCTTACAAAAGATTCTGGGTATTATATTAAGCAATTAACATTCCTACCTTCAAATTCTGCCCTCTCCATGCCTTGTACTTGCTTTTGAAAATGGGATTTTAGAAATTCTTTTACAACATACTGTAAAAAACTACCCTCCCATTTCACTAGAAAAATGGAGTTTTGTTGGTTCAAACACTGACTTAATTTTCATAACATCAGGCTTGCCTATGAAGAAGAAATAAAGTCAACTGTAAATACTAGTCTTTTAGAGCTTTGATATGTTTGAAAACAGAATCCAATTAAACCCCTATATGTGCTAATCTTTGTCTTAATAAAGTTGCTGTGGGTGTTATTGGCTGTTTATACCATGAAAACATGGAGAAGCAGCATGATTATTTTCATATTTGTGTTAATATATTTTACTATTATAAACATGTGAGAAAACCTGCTTGAAAGTATTCAATACAGAAATCAGCAAAAAGTTTTAAAAAGGAGAGAAGGTAATTAACTTCACTTCTTAATGATGCTCCTAATTTAAATTATGCAGGAGATGTTTAATGAGTGAGAGAAATATTGTAGAAAAAAAACTGTTATTTGGTTATAAAAACCAAAATGGGAATCAGCAGTTTGAATCTATTTGCACATTTTCAAAAGACTTACTCTGTGACCTTAACCAAAGTATTTAATTTTTGTGCCCTGCAGTTTTTCTATAAACCGGAAATAATGAGAGTCAGCTTGCTGAGAGCTTGTGGGCCTTAATTGTTTAGGTTTTTTTATATCTTCTGAGAGAATACAGATAGGATTGCAGAGTGATGAATGATTAACATTCTTATGCTATTACCAAGCTCTGATATTTTTTCCCAGCCATTCTATCGTGCAGAAATCTTTACTTTTTATATCCATATATCCAACAATTGTCCTGACTGAAATGTATTGCACAACAAATCTAAAGTCTTTCTCTGGTCTCTTAAATGTAATTAATGCCCAAATTACTATCAAAAGCAGGAGAGAACAATGATGTTCAAGTCTACCTCCATTGCTTGTACCTGCCAGTTCCACAGAAAAATGAGTAAAGAGCGTCTTTCTGGTAAAATATATTTGCAACAATTTAATGGTGTAAAACCCACCAAATCAGCACAGAACTCATTGTCTTCATGCATGCCTTCTGTTTAGCATGCAGGTCCTGGAGAATGGAAAAACCCCACAACTTTCTCCTTCTGACTGAGCTGGTGAATACACTCATGGGCAACAGGCAAGTCTTGTTTGGCAGGTGATGAGTTCCTGAAGCACTGGTCTGGCCCACACAGCTGCTGGATCTGGGTACCCCAGACAGAAGATTAAGCAAACCTCTCAAGCAGTAGTTACAAGAAAAAGGCTACATAGGTACCAAATGCACTCTAATTGATGCTGATGAATTGTTCAGAGAAATTACAGAGTAATATTTGTGATGAACAAGTACTGCTATTTTGAATCAACAAGTAATTGCCAACAAATATCTTCAAAAATTTCCTACATAGTTCAACAGAAAGGGGTTACTGGTCTTTTAAATTAAAACATTTTCTTATCATTATTGGCCTTACTGTGTCGATTTTTACTTTGGAGTGTAGATCTTCAACTTCTTTAAATATCTGATGCAGCTAAGTAAGTGGAACTTCCCACCTGATTTATTTGTCAGCATAAACTAGGAGAGGGTGCATGTATCCTTTCCGGTTATAAAAAATCATTTTATTTTGCATGGAGAAAATTTTAATGCTTCTACAAAAGATATGTAACAAGAGAACAAAACCAGGGGATTATCACCCTTTCCTACCTACATTTAATCCTGCTCTGCAGAGTTTGCACAGATGTATTCTCATGAACAGTAGTATAAAATGCAATGACATCAGAAACATTCTATACCTTGACTATAGACTAAGTTGAACTGTTGGATGAACTAAGTAGTTGAACTAAGTAGACTAATAGATACCAAACTGTCATAAACAGGGTGAAAACAGTGTATATGGAACTCTTGTCTGTACATGTCTTATCTACCTTCTTTCAAAATAAAAATCTAAAGGGCAGTGTCACTACCTAGGATGTTCAGATTGTGAAGAACTTTTTATCTGAAAACTGCAAGCACCAGCTCAGGATATCAATTCCATCATGCCATTACAAACATGAAATTAATCAAACAAGCAAAAAAACCAAAATCCTAAGAAAAAATAAAATCTGACCACAATAAACACAGATCCAAAAATGGTTTATGAAAGTGTTGTGGTAAAAAAAAAAAAA
>WEIU01017689.1:122729-137443 GCA_013389925.1 Aegithalos caudatus
TTTTTTTGTCGTCAGTTTTCTGCCTCTTTTTTCATTGTTCCAATTCAGTCTGATCCTGGTGATGTTTCTTTTTTCCTAGAAGTGATTTTTTGCTAGTTTTTAGTTGACAACATAATTTTTTGAACTATTTCTTATGTTCTTATCTAACTAGCTATGATATAAATCCATTCCACTCAAAAAAGGTCTTAATTGACCTACTTCAAGACAAAAAATAGCTTTTTATATAATTTGCAATAGAAGCCAAACACTTTGTATTAAACTAGACTCACTCTGTGTTTCTCCAAAATTCAAAATATTTTAATGATGTTGGTATTCCTTATTGTACTAACTTTCTAAATGAGCTATAAAAGTAATTTACAGTAATGTGTGTTTATAATTCTTCTGAGCTGTTATTCATGTGTAAAGAGTTAAGCACATGCAAAAGCATTTCACAGGAATAATTTTAAGATAATGATCATCTTTGGGTAGTTATTTAGAGAATATTGTACTGAAGCAATTTGGATTCAAGTGCTCTAATTTTGGTTTGAAATAGGCAAGACTGAGACACATTCACATGATTCCTCACACCTACATATGAGTACAAAATTTTTGGTCCCTCAGGCTAAAAATANAAAATTTTTGGTACCTCAGGCTAAAAATAGTGAATGTTACCTTCAACAGCTGTTATGTGGGACAATAACAGTAGTTTGGCCAATAGATTTAAAAAAAAAATCTTTTGGAAGTTCTGTTTGATTGAAAAGTTCATGATCAATTCCCAAACTGAGACTTATATTTTCCCCAGAATATATGTCTGTATCCTGTGTCCTTTGGAGACAGTGTAGCTATGTGTAGGTAAATATGAGAGAGCAGAACAGGCTTAATAAAAATCAACAACGGATTTGTTTGAATAAGGATTGCATGATCATGATTTCTACTGGCAGGCTGGCAAGTATCCAAGGTTACAGGTCCTTAGAGGGAAAGAATAGACAAAGAGTGAAGACAAGCTGAGATTTAGGGTAAAAATATTTTACAATTTGAGAATTCTTGTCTTGGGAATATATAGCAACTTCATATTTTTACTGTATTTCTGCAATGCCAGATAGTACAAGCCTGACCTGTGTTGGCCCTAGAATTTCCATCTGTATGTATTAGGGCAAACTACATACCTTGGAGCTATTTCCTGATCACTCTTTCCACTTACTATTCCCAAAACTGACACACATGAGTTGGCAATATTAGAACTAGCACAAGATAAGTGACTTTTTGCTGCATTTCCCCCTCATCCACTTAAGAAGATTAAGTGATGTAGCATAGATTTTATATGCTGAAGGCTTCTCTTCCAGAGAGTTATAAAATATTTAAATCTATTTGTATAGAACTTTTCTCTGAAGTGAGATGTCCTTAGTGTTGCAAATGGGCAGTTCTAACCAGCTCATTTTTGTACTTTTGTTGGTGTGTCCTTCATACAGGAGTGATTTCTGTCACCAAAAGAGTATTGCAGCTGGTGCAGAATGGAATATTTATCTAATCAAATGTTGCATTGCAAAAATGGTGTTTTTTTCCCCACACAGGAATTAGAATATCCAGCCACTATGAAAATTGAAAAAGGACCTGTGCAGTTGTCCTACTGAAACTACTGCACTACCAAAGAAGGCACTATTGCCTTATAGATGAATCCAAATTCAAATATGGGAATAGAATGGGTAAGAGAGATTATCCACAATTAAAACAAAAAGCAAACCATCAAAAAACAAAAAACCAAACCCCCACCAAAGAGGTCTTTGCCCAGTCTTTTGGGCAATGAACGGCATTGGTATTTCATTTTCATCTGGTAAGAGAGAATTGGAAAAGGAATAGTGGAAGAAATCAAATAAATATAAAAAACCCGTTTACCTTTAAGTTAAAATATTTTTTAAAAATCATCAACTCACTTTTAAAATTGCAAAATAATGAAGACATTCATTACAAGAATTAGCAGTAAACATCTCTATTATTCAAGTTTGCAATTCCACCAATAAACAGCACTTTGTGTCTACCAACTCTTTCAGAGACAGACTGCTTGGTTTAAATAAAGTAATTAAATACATTTTAAAAAAATCTAGTTAGTTAATAATAGATGATCTCTTCTGTTGTTTATAGTTAATATGTTAGTTTATAGTTAGTTAGTTTATAGATAATCTCTTCATAGCTTTAAACTCACCAGTATTCATGCTATGCAGTTACGCTGCAAATTAACTATCTAAACTGTTCAGCAGGTGCATGAAATGCTGGTTTGGAACTCTTTGTAGTCACACCACTCCAGTATTGTTATCTTCCTAGACCAAGATTATCCCTTTACACTTGGGCCAGAAATTAAGAGAAAGTTAAATACCAAAACAAAGCCTAATTTCTCTAACATCAGTGTGTATTTTCCCACAGACTTGAGTGAGAAAATCTTATTTTACCTACTAAGCTCTCTGCTACCATTAAGCAACTGAGAATTGACCAGAGGGAAAAAAAAATCACTGCAGAGACTAAGCATGGTCAAACTCAATCCTGTAACAATCATTGTCCTATTTTCACCAAAGTTCCTAACAATATAAAAGGCTTCATTTCTTGGAATTGGCTCTGTTAATTTTTTCTCAGTGATCCAAAGCTTGCAAGAATAAATGTTTTCCCTGACTAAAATTAGTTTTGCATGAATTTCTGTGTAATGACAGTGATTCAAAAAAAGAAAAAAAATCAAAAGCCATATTGTGGTGAACAGTTCTTGTGTGGAAGCACATCATGAAGGTGATTGGCTCTTCAGTATCATATTCCTTCTCTTTAGTTCTATATTCTTTTTTTCATCCTTCAGACTTGGTCTTTTTTTATCTTTAACAAATACAATATAAGTCTACAACAATATGGAGTTCAGACTAACATAATTTAACATTACTTTCTCTAAAAACTGTTAAGCAGTGAGACTGTGGGCTTTCATGCATGCTTTTGATTATTGGCACATTTATGCTATGGTACTAGAAAGATGGATGCACCTGCTTGCTCTTTTGCCTTGCAAGGAACCCCCTTTTTGGTTTTATTTGGTTTGATTTTAGTGAGTTAAACTAAGTGTCTGGGTATGCCTTTGCAGGATCAAAGCTTAACTGTTTCAAACTTCAAGATTCAGTAAAATTATGACATACCTAGGTCAAATTTCTTTTCTGTTTTAATAATCTGTTTCTGTAATTGTTTTTGTTAAGTGGCCTATTCTTCATTCTTCTTCCATAATTAAATTTGTAGTTCAAACTTCTACTTAGCAATTTATCAAAATAAAACTGAAGCTAGCTGTGCTGCTACTGACAAAAAAACCCCACAGAATAAATAAAGCAGGTAAAACTTCTTTCAGGAAAAATAAAGTCAAACCAACAGGTCAAGTAGAAATTCATAAAAACTAGACTTATTTAAACACATACACATAAGAAATCTTAGAATGAGATTGGAAAGGCAGAAAGAAAATTGTTTTCATGCAGATTTGGTGCCTATGAACTGCACAAAAAAGATTGTCCAGATATTTCAATTTAAAGCATAAAATAGTTATTTGTCAAAGCCTGAAAAAGCTGAAATAACTGGACATAAAATAAGTAATGGAGTTACATGAAGGGGAAAAAAGTTTCTGGGTTTCTCTGACAGAGTTTTAAAGTGCAGACAACCCTATGAGACTTATGCACTTTATATTTCAAATTATTTGCATGAATCTTACCACATGACTCTGAAGATTTTTCTTCCTTTAATGCATTCATACCATACTGGTTTGCTAGGTGCCTTTAAAACAGACTTTCTGATTTGGGAGTTTTGCTTTGTAGATAGAAGGGAAAGTAGTCTGATTTTATGCCAGGCACTCACGAACCCATTTGACCAGGCCTGTCTATTGAGAAGTTTAAGCTGCTGATTACTACAAATAGAAGTGAGCTTTATTGGATAACATAGCATCTAATAACTTAGAAATCACCAGTTTATGGAAAGGCTATAACAATAGAAGGTGGATTAATCTTGTTTTTGTTTATTCTCATCGGCCTTCAACTTATTAGCTACCTAGAAAACATTATTCACAAGAGAAACAGTCTTTGTGCATTTTACTCTGGCTATCATAAATAACATGGCCTTGAGCATTTGGAAGTTGACTTTTAGGCCGATGCTTTACTTTACTTCTACTTCTTTTACTTCTTAACTGTGGATTATAATTTCTATTATAAAATGCAATATGGACGAAAACTTCTGCTGTGGCTGAAGAATTCAGCTGGACAGCTACTATTAAGTAGAAGTCAAACAGCTTGATCCTTTTAAAGTTTGTTGGCATTTAAATACTTAAATATTCTAAAAATTGTGTAAGAAAACAGGATACGTTCAACTGACTTCTGTGTCAAAAACTTACCAGTATTTAGACATTTTGATGTCAATCCTATATATCCACCTTCTTCACCTCTATAAAGTGAAAATAACTTCCTTTTTTTATCAGTTTTGTTCTATTGGCCAAAAAGTCTTCATCTTTCCTTTAGTATAGCAATGCCTTTTGAATAGCTGAGTCTTTATTTTTGCCATTCACTGAGAATTTTCACACTTTTGTGATCAGTGAGGCAAGATGCTTTGGGAAAACCAGTATGGGATCATACAATTAAAGATATAACACACACACATTTGCAAGAGGATAGACTAATAGTGACAAGCCTTGACTCTGACACTTCCCAGCTCTGTTTTGGCTTTCCAACCCAGGCAACATTTTTCAATCCTTTTTTGTGTGTGTGTGTGTGAAGAATTGGTTTATGTGAATTAACATTTGTAAGAAGTGTGATTCAAATAAAGATAGGAATAGTCTGAAGTAAATTCAAGTGTTGTTCAACTTTCCAAGTAATGTGAATTCATTGTGCATCAAGAAGACTGAGCAACTTTTCCTACTTTGTTTTCAGAAACCATTGACTTGACATCATCATGTTACTGTATATTTTTTGTGCCTCTGAGGCAACTCTTCTGCTCTTTATCATAGCATGTAATTATTTATCTTCCTCCCAGGAAAGTATCTACAGCTATCTATATCTTCAGTCTGCAGGTAAAGGAAAGAGACTTCATTGGATTTTCGAGTTAGTCTACAGTAGATTAGTATTTGAACACTGCAGTTTAAAAACAGGGCAATAGCAGCTTTGGAGGGATTCTTACATGGTTTTATTTGGCTACACTAGTTTTTCGTAGAAAAGAGACTGTTTGGTAAACAGTAAAAAATACACTCCTAAAAATTTCTGTGAAAATTAGATCCTAGGAATCATATATTCTTCCATTTCTTTTTCAGTTCCACCATTGCATTTCTCCTACCTTGAGGGAGCTGAGACCTCAAGGTCTGAGTGATCACAACTCCTGCTCAGTTCTCAACACTTAGCCCAGCTTGATGGATATGAACCCAATATGAGTTCATCAGATAAGAATAGAATTAATAGAATGGAATTTTTTGATTGCTACAATACTGAGATTATATTTGAGCCTGCAATTTTCTTATTAAAATGAAGTAGGAAAACAAAGGCCCACATGCAATTGCACATATAAACTCAAGGTACTGGGTCATAGAAAGATAACATATTTCTGATAATTTTAACAAGGTGGGAAACAAGTACCAGCTATTGGTCTCAGTGAACAAAGCTCCATCTTTTTCGTAGCATCTGGACCTGTAAATTTCTAAAACAACAATGCCATAACGAAGACAAAGATGCCTGCCATCTGTTCTGTTTTATGAAGATTATTTATTGCCCTTGTGAGTTTGGAAAGCTTCCAGTAAATATTCCAGCAAGTTTGAACATACAACAGTCAGGTATGAGGCATTGTTGTGTCTGATATGCTACAAAACATGAAGCAATGAAGAAACACAAAGGAGAAGTAAAAATGGAGCACCAAACATAAGAAAACAGACATTAACAAATATAAAGAATATTCGATTTTTTAAAAGTTTTTCACTAAAATTTAACAATTCTATGCATACTAAGACTATTATTTCAAACACCTGAAAGCAGTAAGTATGCTGGTGAACACCTCATTCACTGCATAGAAGTCCCTTGTGGCTTCATGAAAAACTGTCCTGCCTGAGAGGAACTCAGGTGACTGAGAGGCGTGAAGCTTGTGACAAAGGTGAAAAGATACTGATGGCATATGTAAAATGGATAGCAGCAAACAGCTCTAAAAGAGGAGTACGAGGATGACACTTTAAACTAGGAAGAAATTATTGTAAAATCATTATGTTTGGTAGAAGAATTGACAACTAGTTAACGCGTAATTTCTATTTAATTTTGTGAGGCACTGCATAAAATTTATCTTTACTGTATTCGAGTGTCTGAGAATGTCCTTTTGTCACTATGAACTAATGAGGTACACTTTCTCTCATCTGCTCAAAGTTGCAGCAGGAACAGTCTCAGAATTTCCTGTACAATGTCTTTTAAACATTAAAAAAAAATGAACAAAGTGCAAGTAGATTTTGAAAAAAACATTACTATGACCAGGAGATTCATATTAACAGGAATGGTATTTTGAACAAATTAGAGAACTAGCTGTTCTGATTTTTATTCAGAACCTTGACACAGTCTTATTTTTTGATCACAGAGAAGATTTATGAGGAGCTGGATCATCTAAAGGTGATAGACATCCTTGAAATTTTTCACTTGAGCTTTAATTAATTTTTTTAGATCAATTTAATAAAAAAAAATTGTAAATCTACGAAATGAAAAACAATATGGAAAATTGCAGCTGCTCCCCCAAACTGGAATGGAAAAAAATCTCAAGTTTCTTTCTCAGTTTGTCTGAGTTTTGCGAGCTAGTGTTAGATGTTTTATTGGGCCCCTAGGATCTGCTACAGAGATATTGCAAGATTCAGGTTAGGATGTTCATGGCAAAATCAACTCTGCAATCTCAGCTCTCAATCTGCATAACTTTGCTTACTGTGGCAATGTGCTCCTGTTGCTATTGACATTTGACCACTGAACAAACAAATAATTCAAATAAAGTGTTTAGTTTGAAAAGAAAAGGCTGTGATCCATAATGAAGAGAATGCAAGCTACCAGGTTTTCTAGAGGACTAAGGAAATAAGTTCAAATTCAGTATTTCTTTAGAGTTTTCTCTTTTCATATTAAGATAGCAATAAATAAACTTAACTAAAATAAAATAACATGGACTGTTTTTGTAAAGGCATCATCAGACAGAAAAAAAAATTACAATGCCTCTCTGTAACATTTGTGGGAGGATACTTCCTGGACAGGAGGGCTTCAGAGGATATTGATGAAAGCATAGCGAGGCCATGAAATGGAAACAAAGTGATAAAGGGTCTGGGAGGCATTGATTTATGAGAAAGATCAAAAAGGTACAAGAAATCTATAGCTAATTCAGTGACTGAGGATGAAAGGCAGCAATGGATTTGGGCATGATTTATAGTCATTCAGGGAAATGTTACTGGAATAATAGGGGGTTTTAGGGATTGGTAGCCCAGTGATCTCATTCCAAGGTGATCTGGTAAAAGAGCTCAGTAGGCTGACTAACATTTGAAAACAATAAAAATAGAAAAGGCAGTAATTGAATACAGGTGATAGAGACAACACAACTAGATTTTTAATTTCAAATTCAGTAGCATATTAATGTTAAACCAGACCTGGGAGAATGAATTGGCTGTGCTGACTGCTATAGTGACTGTCCTCAGCCTACATGCCTTTCCTCTTTTTCCATGGTTGTCTCTATCACACTGGGCAAAGAAAATGTAAGGATTATGCATTCCTATAATGCTAAGTAGCTTGTGGGTCAGGATATATGCAAGATCTTCATTCAGCCTAAATTCAGTGCATGGGGCTGTGGAAAGTATTGAACCTTGCTCACTCTTAGTTGTGACTGACTCATCTGACATTGTGTGAGGACAGATGAATGACCTTTCACTCTAGTGGCCACAGACACATTTCCATCTAATTGGAGAGAAACCCTTTTGTTGACCTGAAATATATTAAATTTCATTTATATATATTCCATATTCCATATTCCATCTTTATATATTAATATATAAATGGAATACTGAAGAAATTATCTGGCATGTGAATTGATGGAAAGGTTTTAATACCAGCCTCCAAAAGGGCACTCCTGAGTTTACCATATGAATTACAGAGTTTGATTGCTACATCTGGAGGGGAAGAAAACCAGGAGGGATGCGTTTACTCTTTTCTCTTTTTCATTACACAAAAATTCTTGTATACTCTAGTGAAGAGAAAAAGCACAGCTTGCTAAAAATAATCCTGGCTCTAGGATTTCTGGCACTTAAAAAGCTATGAGTGCGATTTAGTATATCTGGTAAGAGTGAAAAAGGTATTATTTGAAGATTCAAACAAACTTGGTACTGTTTTTGACAAAGGTGGTTTAGATCATGTGTTCTTCTAAAGAAGCCTTATTCAGAAGGAAAAAAGTTGCACTAAATGAGCAGGACACTAAACGTGCCCTCACATGAGGCCACCAAAAATGACCATTTCAATAAAAATTTGGATTAAAATGTTAATTTGGACTGAGAAATGCTTAGCTTTCATAATCTTCTACTGCTAGGTTGACTTGTGAATGACCATCTTGCACACGCTTTTCTCTTTATATAATAAAGATGTTCCTTGGTGGTAAGTGTTTTTGGTCAGAATTTTTTTTTTGCCCTGGTGACCAAATAAGTAGTTATTGGCCAGGGCTATGATTCAGAGTGTTTTAAGCAGGCTGGAGGGCCCCAAGAAAGGTGTCAAAATTCAACAACAAATGCCAAGTCCTGCACTTGGGAAGAAGACCCCTTTTAATGACTGGGGAACAGGTCTGCTGAAAAGGAACTGAATGAATTGGCAGACAGGAAGCTGAATGTGAGCTATCACTGTGCCCTGGCAGGAAAGGCCAGCAGCATCTGGGGATCCAGCCAGTAGATCAAGGGAAATTATTAATCCCACTATTCAGCACTCAGATGGCACCCAGACCCTGTGGCAAGGTACCAGGTCCCCCAGTACAAGACTGATAAACTGGAGTCAATTCAGTGAAGGACCACCAAGATGCTCGAGGGGCTGGGGCACGCCCCATGAGGAGAAGCTGAGGAACTGGTGCATTTGAGCCTGGAGAAGAGGTGGCTTTGGGGACACTTAGCTCTTCAAACCTACAAGGTGGTCACTGAGAAAACTAAGCCATGATCCTCTCTAGTGGTACATGGAGAGAGAACAAGATATGATGGTCATAAACTTAAAAAAAATAGAGAAAATTTTTCATTCTGAAGACAGCCAATCTGCTCAGAGATGTCAAGTAGTCTCTGTCCTTGGAGGTTTACAAGGCTCAGCTGGACACAAACCTGAGCACCTGGTCTGACCTAAGATCTGGGACTACTTTGAACAGGACATTGGACTAGAAATGTTGCCAAGTCCATTCCTACCTCAATTACTTTCAGATTCTTACTGAATGACACTGCCAGTTCAGTGGGCTGATCTTGCATGGTCTAGGCAACTATAATCTACTGAAGGCTTTAAATGAGAGTACTACATTGAACTGAAATCAGAGAGGACTGTAGCTAACAAACTTTCTGGAGCACTAGGTTTAATACCCCAATGTTTAAATGTGTCACAGATTTCATAAATACTTCAGTACCACCTACTTAAAGGGAAAAAAAAAAAAGAGTAAGCCGGTTTTTGCCCACAGTTACAATGACTTAAGTGTCTGCTTTTTCACATTTTTCTCATGTGCAAAGATGAGTATACTCACTGATGTCCCATAACACTAACAACTAAAATATAATGATTCAGTGCTCAACCAAGGGAAAATGAACTGCACACGGCATTCATATAGCTCTCTTCTTGTTTACCTACATAGTTTATAAAAGCTATAAAAATCCCCAAACAAAAAGTCTTAGCGGAAAGAAAAAAAGAAAAAAAAACCTACAAATTTTTTAAAATGGATTGAACCCCAGAACAAGATTAATTCCATTAATTCAATTTATTATTTAATCAAGGAATACAGAATTCTGGACATACTACCAAAACATTTAAAAAAAACAAGTTAATAATGCTCAAGTGACTGACAATACAGCAGTACTATCCTTAGGCTTCATTTTGAATCTAATTTATTTAATCCAAAAAGACCAGCCATGCAGCAAGCAAAGTAGTCTTTTCCAGTTTAAGTAATGATTTGGAGGTAAAGAAACTACATATTTTATTCCTATTCTATGACTTGACATTTGTAACTCTTAAAAGAGGTCCTCATGGAATCTGTAATATCTCTTGAGACACGATAGCGTGGAGCAGAAGCACACAACCTATTGAAAGAGGAATGGAAAAAAAATCAGTATGGGAGGGTGGTAGTCCTCACTTGTCCATTAGATATCAGGAGTCTAAGAGTGACAGATGAAGGAGCTGTGCAGTTAAACTTCATCAGCAAAGAGCTGCTGTTGTGGTGGCCATGTCCAAGACAAGGAGGAGAAAGGCAATGTCATACCATAACAAAAAAGGTTACATGTATATACATATACATGCACTATCATTACTGTTATATTTCCCTTCTTTGTGTTCAAAGAACTTCCCTTCTGCTTTCAGAGCTGGAAAATCTCTATGATTCCTTTCAATGTATTTTGATAACAGAATTGATCTCTTTTTAAACACTGTCTCCATTAACAACTGCATGCTTTCACCACAGTCTGCATAATTAAGAAACTACTGTGACTATCTGAAATAATGAGAAACTTGCAAATTAAATTGGCTGTGGAAGATGTTAAAATTTTCTAATTGGTGAATGCATCCACTTGGAATATGAAATCATAAAAGTACACAAATCAGAGCACTGTTTATTTTTATTCTAAGAACAAGACTAATTCTTTGCAAGTTACACAAAAGCAGATATCAAACCATCTTCAGAAGTCACACTAAAACTGTGATTCTGGAAATATATTCAAATACTGAAGTATTTAGGTTTATCAGAAGTTATATTTATACATATATATATATATATGGAATAAATGCATTTATATATATATATGTATGTATGTATATAATTACAGCAGAAGAGTAATCTCCTGGACTGTAAAGTGACAAAAAGTATCGCTTTTCTGAGATTGAAATTAATAACATTAAGGAGTTAAAGATGGCAACATCTATTTTTTTTAAAGTTTAAAAATTTCCCGACTATATACCTTGGGATTTAAAAAAAACCCCAAAGCATCAAGCAATTACAGGTAATGTGCTTAATTGTCACAAATAATGAAGATATTTTGACAGCAAAATACAAAAATTTACTAAGATTTAGTCAGTGTAGGAAGAACTGTTTTTTTTTCTAGGGAGTGTTAAGAAAAAGATACTTTTTATGAGGACCTAAAGTACTTACATGTCACATATGAAATATTACAGAAATACTGTATGCTTTTTGTTGCAAACATTGAAACCAACCAAGATAAAGAAACACATATTTTATTGGTCTGCATAAGTCACCATGTGAGATTTGTCTCAAACTGGTGGTTTCTAAAATAGTGACCTGCTGTAATTTTAAAACACAATGTGTCTTCTTCCAAGTTTGATGTTCAGGCAAAAAGATTTGAATTCTTGTGCCACTTTAC
Source organism: Aegithalos caudatus (assembly GCA_013389925.1). Classification (NCBI taxonomy): domain Eukaryota; kingdom Metazoa; phylum Chordata; class Aves; order Passeriformes; family Aegithalidae; genus Aegithalos; species Aegithalos caudatus. The sequence continues at coordinate 134,284 of WEIU01017689.1, forward strand.
TAGAAGAGGTGGCCATGCCTCACTGCTGTGAGTGTAACATAAACCCTTATGTCTGACTGTCTTGTATTAGCCTGGCTCCCCAGGAGAATTTGGGATCATGCTTCAACAGAAACAATGTGACAGGCACATATCTGAAAGAAGGAAATACTGCCCAATACAGGTACACTGTTTAGGCCATATGATACTGAAATTTCACAACATTTGGAATATAATTTGGTTTTAAAGAGGAACAACATGAGAGAGTGTGGGATAATATACCATGAACAGAAAGCTTTTTAAAGATAAAATTCTCAGAATAATGAGAAAGTTACAGCTCAGAATGGAGAAACACAATACAGCTCCACAGAGACATTTGCAAACAACTGCCCTGCACAGAAGACCTTAATCATATATGCTGTTCAGCTCTTGTTTTTAGGAGATCTAACAGTCATCTTTTCCTTTTTTCATTCATTAATATTCTATGAACATCTTTAAAGAAGAGGAAGATGAGACATTAGTGTGTAATGTCATACACAAAATATCCCAGACTCTCAATAGCTTCTTCACTATCAGTTTTTGCATGGGGTTCTGATATTCTGGCAGAGGCTACTGCTGATGTGATGGTCCAAAATTCTCAATTTCCCTGTCTTTCCACATGTTTCTTCACTCAAAGTCACTGGGGATAACATGGACTTTTGGCAATGCAGGGGAGGAGGGGGGCAGGTCCTGTCCTTCTGAATCAGAGATTTTGGTAGAGACACTCCAGTGATGATCCAGGCTAATAAAACACAGGCAAAGAGTAAGAAAAGACACATTTCTTGTGTGACCAAACACATACTTTGCTAAAATGAAAATTAGTCCTTGAAATTGTATTCCTGACACAGCTTTTGAGTATGTGCAGGCACAGGCATTTTAATTTTGTGATGCCAAAAGGGAAAATTCTCCATGAGATGAAGCAGTACTTCAAAAGTGCTTTTAGATTTTGAATTGTTTTCTTGGAGTTAGATGATAACATTCTCAGTGAGGCCTCTGAAGTGCCATAATTTGTGTCTTCGTTTGTAATTGTAATTATAATTGAAAAAAAAACCAACCCAGAAAACATGTAAAAACCATGCCATTTCCCAGATAAAATGCTACTATACCTGCAACTCTGTTAGATGACCTTATGTCATTTATTTTTCTTAGTTCCTTTTCTTCCCACTTTTTAGGATGGTTCTATCTTTCACTATTCAAAGTATATTTGATATTGAACCACATATTTTGTGATTTATATTGATCATGCTTTTATGCAATCATTCCTTTGTTCTCATGCCTGTTCTTCAGTGATTGTCAGTGTGTACATTTATTACACCATTAGCAGAAATTATTTCTCTTTAGGACTATATCCCTATCTGATTTTAAACCTATTAATATAGTATTTGACAACTATTTTTTGTATAGTTCAAAGCCTGAATATATGTTGCTTTTGTCTTTGCTATCTGTTCTCTAGACTGAAAATATTAGATGCTACTTTCTCTGTGTACTCAATACTCAGTACTATTATTCAACTATTTAATGAGTGAAAAGTATTTTGAAATACATCCTTAGCATGATATTTATAATTAGAGGAATTCAAAGTGAAGTGAAATTAAAATGCATTTTTGCCTTTGCAAGCTAAAATAAATGTTTGTGTTTCCAGTTGCAAAAGACTAATTAATATTGTAACTTGATTCTCAGTAATGATCAAATATTTGTGCTGAACCACAAAAATCCTTACCCAAAGAAAATCTACCAGATTGTGCTACAAGTAGCATAATGAATATGAGACTGAGGAATGAAGACAGAAGGACAGTACAGTAAAAGTAGAGGAGTTCCCTGCATAAGAGGCACATATTTTATCACAACTATGCTAATATTTGGAAGGATAAATCCAAGTCAGGATTATTTATTATGCTTCCTAGATAAATAGATAAAACATGTCTAAGTTGATAAACGACTGATGAGATTCTTGCAGTCATCACAGAAGAATAGGCTGATCAGAAGGGATTTAAAGAAAAGAGTAGCAGCCCTGTAGGTGTTTTAGAATGATGTGAAAGGGAGATCATAAAGGAAAAGAAGGATCACGGGAGAAATGAGAAGAACTTGAGGGTAAAGTACCCACCTTGAAGCAGTTGAGGTGCCTGCAGAGTGTGCCAACAGAAATACCACTACCATCTCTACCTGAAGGATTGGCTAGTAAAATGGACAGTGTATGTATGTGCATAATCCTAAAGACAGTGAAAAAGAGACAAACCTTGGGAAAGGCAAAGAGGAACTAGAACTGAAGGAGTAACAATAAATACAGTGACAAGCACTTGTAGATTTTTAATCTGTATGACAAAAACAGAAACAGAAAGAAATGGTGGAAAGACACAGCATTATTTGATTTTCATGTTTTAAGAAGAAAGCTATGTCAAGGAAAATAGCTCCTGGAGAAGATACAATTTATTTCCAAACATATTGCTCTCTGTAAAGTGTGCTGTCATATAGATACTCTGGACAGCTCTATATAATGACTTGGAGCTGTGCTTCACTATCAGACTGATTATTGAGGTTTTTCACAGAAATGATTTACTGGGAATGCAATAAAATTGTCCCCTAAGAACAGGCACAAGTGACTGCCTATAGGATGAAGACAAAATAGTGCCTGAAATAATGTTTGATTTGAACATTCTTATTCAAAAGCAAAGCATTACAAGAATACACAAATCTTGCAATGTAGTTATTCTGGCATGTATTAGTAGCTTTCAGTGTACGGAATCTTTACAACTGTCATATTTAATTTCAAATAATTCAGTTTAATTTTATTTTTACAAGAGCACAGTAACCTAAAAAGTACTCACAGGAAGGACTTTATCTAGGACAATCCTATTTCCTAAAAGAATAAGGGTCACAGTCCTGTGTTCTTTCACATGAAAGCCTGATCTTGTGAAGGCAAACAAGCATTTTCATACCCATCTGGATTCTGCAATCAACTCTGCTTTCCTGCTATAAAAAAGGAATTTATTCACCTCCTCACTGAATTCCAAGTGTGGAGTGAATGCCTGGTCTCTGAACCAGCCCTCTTGTGCACCTCCCCCAAAATTTTGGTTCTGGCAAGTAAGAAGTAAGACTTATTAATTGAAATAACACTGTTAAATAATTCAAGAGCAATTTTTTTTTT
>WEIU01017690.1:3237-28097 GCA_013389925.1 Aegithalos caudatus
CAAACAAAAAAAAAACAAAAAAAAAACAACAAAAAACCTGCATTCCCAGGAAAATAAAGAAGAATCCTCAAAATTTTTGACATAGTAGTGAATTATTTATAATGACTTGGTAGATGCGGTTGTGTTCCTACAAACTGGTCTTAAGAATTTTCCAATGTTTCCATTCGCTGTAAACTGTTCTGCTTCATTTGCTGCTGCTACTTGAGTACTTTTCTTAGATGTCATGGAAACTGCCAGCTCACCCCAAAGAGATCTGGCAGAGGTTGGGTAACCTTTGCCTGCAGGGTTACTCTGCAGCCTCCCAGCTTTTGTCTCATTTTTCATAAAAACTTACGTTCTTACTCTTCCCATGACCTAGGTGAGCTGCACCATCATGTCTGTGCTCACTGCCAATGGTGCCATTGGAAACCTTGTTTGCCTGAAGCTATTTATTTGCTCTATCCTCAGGGAAGTAAGGCCAGGTAGCTCAGCTTACACCAACTCATGGGTAACGCTCAGCTCCTGCACAGCTGAAGTAACGTGAGCACTTCCACTTTACTCATCTCTAGAACGTGGATGTCAGAAATCATTTTCAACTCAAGCCATTTTTTGATTCTGTGATGCTTCAGGACTTGAGTGCACTTCACAGAATCACAGAATCAGAGAATCACAGAATGAACTAGGTTGGAAAAGACCTTTGAGATCATAGAATCCAACCTATGGCCTAACAACTCTTCATCAACTAAACCATGGCACTGAGTGCCAAATCCAGTCTTTTTTAAAATACCTCCATGGAAAGTGACTCCACCACCTCTCTGGGCAGATGATTACCGTGCCCAGTCACTCAGTGAAGAAATTTTTCCTGATGTCTAACCTAAACTTCTCCTGGTGCAGCTCAAGACTGTGTCAGTGGTTGCCTGGGAGAAGAGTCCAACCCCCACCTGGATACGGCCACATTTCAGGAAGTTGTAAAGAGTGATGAGGTCACCTCTGAGTCTCTTTTTCTCCAGGGTAAACAACCCCAGCTCCCTCAGTTGTTCCTCACAGGACTTGTGTTCCAAGCCCCTCACCAGCCTTGTTGCCCTCAAGTGGCTCAATGTTCTTCCTAAACTGGGGGGCTCAGAACTGGACACAGCACTAAAGGTGTGGCCTCACCACTTCCTAACACCATGCAGAGAAGAAAGAACTATATCTTCGGAACTATATAAGCTCAAAAGTATTTTATTTAACATGAAGAACTATGCAAATCTAGACAAAATTAATAAAAGTAATTTTGTATGTTATTATCTATCTTCGCTTTAAATCCTTCATCATTCTTGATCATCCTTTACACATACCCATAGGATGCAAAGAAGCTGAGCATCCTTCTTCTTGCACCCTTGTTCTTTACCAGCTTGTCCTTGGTTCCCCTTCTGTCCCATCAAGGAAAAACAGTCCTCTGAGCACAGTGCTCAGACAATTTTGGTTCTCCTCTCAGCTGCAGACTGAAATGTTTACAAGAGATTTCTGCCAGAGAAGATGGGGACCCCTGCCAGGCTCGCATACATATTAATAGCTGTTAATTATAATACAGTGTCTTCTCTTTAACTCCTTCCCATGGTATTTCAATCTGATATGATGGGGGGATACCAATGAAAAGGACAATTAGGCTAACCTTCAAAGTGTAGTGTCATGTCAGGCAGATACTCATACTCTTTTTATGCATCTAGCTTTCACAAAATTGATGTGTTTTTTTCTCATGTAGGTTGAAGGGGACTTCTTTCATTACAGAATCCAGCTAGTCCAATCCCCTGCTCAAGCAGGATCAACTCCAGGAGCTTGACTATGACAGTCATGGTTTGAAGATGTTCACAAATGGAGACTCCACAGTCTTTTTGAGAGACCCATTTCACTGTTTGCCCATCATCCCAATACATGTCTGGATGGAATTCTCTGGTTTTTAGTTTGTGTCCATTGACTCTTCCCATCAGTGGGCACTTCTGAGAGAAATGTTGTTCCATTTTGTTCTTTCTGTCCCATCAGGTCCTTATATATATGGCCGTAAGATCTCCCTGAACTTCTTTACTCCAGGCTGAACAGTCCTAGCTCTCTCAGCCTCCCCTCTTACTAGAGGTGCTTCAGTCCCCTCATGATCTTTGTGGCTTAATGCTGTTCTGATGTGTCTACAACTGCTCTGTACTAGTAGATCCGGGACTAGTCCCAGCACGCACATATTCTCATGAACACTGGTGGAAGGAAAGTATCACCTCCTTGACCTGGTGGCAGTGCTCTCCCTAGAGGAGCACCCTAAGGGTGCTGTTGGTCACCTTGGCTGCAATGGCACTTTTCCAGCTTTCAGTGGCATGACTCTCCACACAGTTGGTAGCAAGAAGAAAGCTTTCCCTGGGGAAGTTTTCAAACATCTAAGTGAGATAGGTGAAGCAATGAGGCACATCACTCTCCAGCAAGGTCTTCTTTCACCCTTCGGTATCTTTTAATTACGGTAGAGACCACCAAAATTGTGTTCCTGATTTAGATACCTGAGGGTCCATGATAATGTAGATGAGATGAGTATTTTAGAAGTATCTCCAATATCAAACACCCCACACTGCCAAAGCTCAGCTGATTTTTTATGTCAATGAAAGATATATACTGATGATCAAAGATAGACATTCCCAGTCTGAATTATTTTACTGAGTAGATCTATTTAGTTTACATATAGGGACCATTTCATTCTTGTCATACTTTGGGGACATAGATCTTGCTTTTTCTTGATAACAGGTTGCACTTCCATGATGATTGGGTGAGTGGCCTTGCAACTTTTATCCTACCCACAGATGTTAAAAATTGACTGTGCTTTTGTTGTACATAACTTTGTGGGCAATGAAGATTGTGGATTTCTCTCAGAAAGCGTATTCAGTGGGAAAATTCTTTGTTCTAATGCTCTCCAACTCTGTAACAATGAGTATCAGGTCTGCTTATCTTCAGAGGTTCACAAAATTCAGATAGACACAATTCATTGTTGTGCTAGTTTCATTCAGCGAATTTCTAGTTACATAAAATCTAAGCATAGGTCTCCTTTTAAAATCAATATTAATCTTTGAAGGTGAAAAAACTTTAAAATAATGAACATTTTCTGAAGCCCTTTTAATTTAATTTAATTTAATTTAATTTAATTTAATTTAATTTAATTTAATTTAATTTAATGAAATGAAATATAATCCTTGTGTTTGGGGTTTTTTTGTCAGTTTTCCCAACAATTTATTTCCATGTCTTGTTGTTTTAACTATAATCCACTCAAGTTATACACTGCAGACAGAATTCTTGTTTCTCTTCTCCATAATATTTTCCAGTGATGCCTTGTTCTTCAGACAGCATGTTCTTCTTGGGATTCTCTACAGAGAATGCATGGAAGATATGAATATTTAAATACAACCGTGATGCCAGTGCAGGGTACAGCTGTTCTAACTATGTATTTACATGCTTAATGGCTTTAGCTTCCTTTTACGTCTCTTCCTAACTCTGTTTCTTTGTTAAAAATATGAACAACAAAGAACATAAATAAAGTATAAACCTCTACATGTCAGGAAATAGTAATGTCTGTGAGGGGCTTTCCACTGAAGCTGAAAGTGGGAGATTTCCTTTAGTACAGTTTGCACGTGACAGATTATTTCATCGTCCACAGGTTGGTTGGATTTTATTACTGGCTAGTGAAAGGAAGGCATACTATCCTTCTGTTATTCTCCTTGGATATTCTGGAAAGCTAAACAGCTGAAATTTATTCAGTTGAAATGGTAGGTTTCCAGACCCTACAGTGCCTGGCCCAAGAGACACTGGAGGAAATCCTGATCCCACTAGAATCTGTTGTTGAACTCCCAATTTCATCAGCATAGTGAGGTTTTCACTGCTACACCTTGGAATTCCTATTTTAATGATTATTTGAAAATTGTTTGAAGATAAATACCATCCTTAAAGTCAGCAGGAATTGTGTTTGATCCAGGCCAAGTAAATTCTGTATTGGTTGTCTTTTGGTGTTACTGCATTATAGAGAATGTTTGGCCCGTGTCTTCAGGAGTTGATGGCAGATGGAACAATGGTGTCTTAAGAGGGAAGAAGAAACAAAGGTCTCAGGAACAGGCAATTTCATGTTTTTCTTTAATTTAAAAAAAATAAAATCTCCTAAAAATATCAAATTCTGGGTTTGACATGCAATAATAATTTAAATTACTTTCTGCTCCATGCATGTGTCATTGATCATCCCCTTAAAAATATTTGCTCTTCAGCTCATGTCAATTAAAACCCTGACAAAGTTCCTTTTGTTACCACAAGAAGATTTGTTAGATGGCATGGACTGAAAAAAGTGGATCTTCACTCTTCATTTTAAATGTTACACTAAGAGGAAAGTAATAGATAGATCTAGCTTTTGGATGTTGTCAGTATCTTAAGCTGCCCAGAACTCTACTGATATGATTGTAAAAAATTTTAATTTTATTTCTACTCACACTCCAACTTGATAAAATTGCAATAAACAAATTACATAAAAGCAGAAAACTCTAATAAAATTATTTCCAGGGCAAAATCAGCGAAAATAAAAAAAACAGGGCATGGACACATGAGGGGAGAGAACAGAAATAGAAGGCTTGCAATTTAAAGACAAGATGAAAGGTGACCACATGTGTTATTAGAGTTCAGAAGGACAAAGTAATAATGGATTTAGTTACTCCCAATGTACTGCCCAATAGCCAAGTACCTGAAATTCATTCATGTTATTTTCTATATTTGTTTAGGAGTGTTAATAAAGCAGTGCTGGTAGTAATATGAGCAAATGAGTTGTACTTCTGAAATTCAATGCAATTTTAAAATATATTGCTTATATCCAAAAGGGATTATTCTGTATTTTCCACAGAAACAGCTCAGTAGCAAAGCCTCCATTTTTGAAGGGGTGGTAGCTGGAAGGTCCACAAGTGAAAATGTAGGGTACAGCATCTCCTTATCTGGATGTAGTAGGAGAATAAGTATTTTGCTTTTTAAAAGAATATTTGTTTTCTCTCTTATGCATTCTGCAATGATTCTACATACAAACTCCTACAGCAGTCCCAGTCTATCCTGGATGGGATATAATTTCTCAGTAAGAAGGTGTCCTGGGGTGACTATGATGCTTGTATCCCCAGTTGTCTGTTCTGTTTATGCTGGATGTTAAGTTCTGCCCCTTTATGACAGGTTCTGAGAGCGAAGGTGGGGAGAGGAAGCGCAGTTTGTTTGCAGAAACTGCACTCGCCCCCCTGCATCCTTCTCTCAGACTGTGTTGGCTGCAGCACGGACAGCAGGAGAGAGCTCCCATTTGCTTTTAGTAGTTTTTGGCTAGTTGAGGTAGAGCAGTTGCCCAGACTGTGGCTTTTCTTTTTCTTGGAACTGTTCAAGCCTGCTCTGGACTGAAAACCCAGAAAAGCAGGAGGGCTCACACCTGTGGCCCACCAGGGCCTAGGATGCTGCATTCCAGCACAGGAGGGACTGATAAGAGACTGAGCAGGCTGAGCTACAACCCACAGCAAGGACTTTCTGTATTTGCCGTCTCTTCAGAGCAGTGAGAGGTGTTATTGTTTAATATTATTCATTTTTTATGCTTGTGAACACTTTGCTTGTTGAATAAACAGTTTTTTCCACTTTTCTCCAAGGAAATCATTTTCCAAACAAGTTGGGGGAGGGGCCGCTTAAATTTGCTTTCTAGGGGGACCCCCATGCGGAGATTTCTTACCAAATTTTCCCTAAACCAGAGCAGAAACCTAAGAGGCTTATGATGTTTGTAAATGGTAGGAGTCAGAATAAGATGAGATTCACTGCAAAAAAACTTTTTCAAATAATTCTTTCTTTTTAAAATTCACAATTCCTGTTAGTCTTCAGTTGGTGGAATTTTTTAATGTATTTTTCCTCTAATAGTGTAAGTAGAAAGGCATTTTCTTTTGTTAAAGATCTCTTAGAGGTTAGCACTCTAATTTTAAACCTGTTATGTTAATCTTCACTAGATCTTTCACAAGTTCTTAGCATCAAGAGATCTTTGTTCTTAATCTAACATCATTGCTGAAACCAAATGAAACTTTGATTCCAGTTTAGTTTGGATAGTCACTACAACTTATCTAAAAAGTTTTTTAAAGTGGCCTCCTTTTTCTGCTTATGGATGGGACTGATCATCTAATTAAATTTTCTCGAAACCATGATGTCTAGAAGAAAAAACAGTAAGACATACTTATGCTTCTTGGTGTAATCATATGAATTCCTCTAATTCCCTGGGCCAATTTTTTGGCCTACTTTAAAAAAATGCCAATACAAAGGGGACATTCTGTTAAGCATGGTGACAATAGTAAGTGCAAATCAGACATCATATAAAAAAGATATAAAGGGGAAGAGTGGGTTTCCAAAATAATGTCTTGGTATCCAGGAATCTGCTGGCTTTCAGGATTGTGTGTACAACCTCTCACACAGAAACTCTCTTCTGTCTCCAGTGCTCAGCTTACTTTTAAAGTTTAGAATTATTCTTAATTATTTACTTTCTTCCAAGTTAAAGTTCTTTACTGCATGAATGTTCTTAATTTAATTAGCAGTTTTGAGCCCTTATTTTCCAATTTCATTTCTTTTCTATGTCTCATATATCTAACCTCTTGGTATTTTGAATTTATGAGTATGAAAACTCAGGAAAAATATGTGTTCTCCACCTGCATGTTCCAGAATGCGTCAAAATTTCTAAGCTAAGCTCCCACTGATGCGGATGGAAAATTAAGCCTTGACATCTTCATGATTGTAGAAGTCAAAGAAAAGGAGCATCTATTAAATGCAACAGTGGAATTGTACTAAAAACTATGGGATTGCCATCAGTAATTTCTTTTTACCAGTTTTGTTTTAAATAATAGATATATCAACTTTGAAGCTTTTAATTAACTTGGAGGAGTGTACATGAATTCTCATACAAATAATACATTTTTTATGCAAAGTGAAAGTCTCATGCTTGTTGAAGAAATCCAGGATGAGTTTCTTTCATTTGAGAGTCTGACTTTACAGTTTCCATGAAGGGATACATACCTTTTTTAATGCAGGTTGCTGACTCTAAAATAGCTATGTGGCTTAAAAGTAGTTGCACAAAGTCTGAGACAGACTTATTTCTGACCTCACTAGGGTCAGCTGCAGACTGTATCTGAGATCTTAGTCACAGGAGAGTGAAGAGAAATATTGGTTCTACTTTTCTTCTGTGGCAGCTGGGACTATATACTTAAAAAACTGAAATGAGTATTTCATCACTGGCCATGTACTATACTTAGTGAGTGTAAAATAAACGAAATTATTAGCTATCTTATTTAATAGAATCATTGAATAGTTTGGTTGCAATGGATGTTTAAAGATCATCTAGTACAATCTACCTGTAATGAGCAGGACATGTCCAACCAGATCAGGTGCTCAGAGCCCTGTCCATCCTGACTTTGCATATATCCAGGCATGGGGCATTTACTACATCTCTCATGTCTAGTGTGAATCTACTTTCTTTCTACCACAGTAACTTCTACTAAAAAAGTTTGTCCCCATCTTTTTGCTTTTCCCCTTTAAGTGACAGGCTGCTCTATGCTCTTCTCAGAGCCTTCTCTTCTATATGCAGAACAACCCAAATGGGCTGTCTTCATAGGAGAGAGGCTCTGTCCCTCTAATTATCTTGGTGGCCTCCTCCATACTCTCTCCATTAGTTCCATGTCCCTCCTGTGCTGGGACCCCAGAGCTGGATGCAGCACTGCAGGTGGGCTCTCAGCAGAGCAGAGCAGAGGGACAGAATCCCCTCCCTGGCCCTGCTGCCCACAGGGCTCTGGATGCAGCCCAGGACACATTTGGCTTTCTGGGCTGTGAGTGCTCATGGCTGGGTCATGTCCAGCCTCACATCCACCTGAACCTCCAAGCCTTTCTTGGCAGGGCTGCTCTGATCTCATTGCCCAGGGATTGCACTCCAGTGCTTTGCATTTGGTCTTGGTAAACCTCATGAAATTTCCATTCCCATTTGTCCTGGTCATTCTGAATGACATCCTGTCCTTTGGATATGCCAACTGCATCACTTAACTTGGTGTTGTCTTCAAACTTTCTGAGGATGTACTTGATCTCCCCTGTCAATGTAGTTGATGAAGATATTTAATAAGACTGGTCTCAGAAGGACACCACTCAATGCCAGTGTCTGTGAGAACTCTGTGCAGTTGACCACTACTCTCTGAATGTAACCATCCATTCAATTTCTTTCCACTACACAGATCCATCTCTCTCCAATTCAGTGAGAGGTAGCATGAAGGGATCTGACAGAAGTCCAGATAAATGACATCTGTAGCTCTTCCCTTGTCCACTGATGTAGTCACTCCATCATAGAACATCACTAAGTTGGTCAGGCAGGACTTTTCTCTTGGTGAAGATATGCTAGGTGTCTTGAATGTAATTTGAAATCACAAATAACATAGCCTCATTAACCAACAATTTTTTTTTTTTTGCTTTGATGTGGTATGACATCTACAAACACAGTAAAGAACAGTAGGAAGTAAGACAAAGTTGCTGTAATCCTTCAGGAATGTCAGACAGGATTACTGGGAACCATCTATTCTTTTCTGGTGTAAAAATATGCAGAGGGAACAAATTAATTAAGTGACTCTGTAATTGTTGGGGATCAGCTGCTAAGCTGCCTCTCTGCATGCTCTTTGTTTCATGTGACCATCAGGGATGCAGGTACTGGCTGTCATCCAATCTGTCTCCTATGACCTCACCATGAGAATTGCATAGCATTTTCACAAAAATGGAATTGTCAGATTTTAATTGTATTGGATTTGGGAATAATTTTGCAAGTACCCTTTTCAGTTCCAACAAGTTTACTTCTAAAGCTGTGATACTTTTCCAGTACAACTTTTTTGTTTTCCAAAAAGTACTTAGTTTTCTGTTTACTAAAGTTATTTTAAACAGAATATATGTTGATATAACAAGAAAGCTCAAAAACACTGAGCAGATTTAGTCCAAATTTTAGAGCAGAAGTACCATATATTGGAGGCAAACTGTATAGAGGCAGATCTGCCAAGCAGCACTGACCTAAGTAATCTTAAAACCCTCAAATATAATTTATGTGAATACATGCAGCTGATGTTTTCTGGGATTATTTTAGTGCTTTGCAGTCTGTGGGCTGGTGATTGCATGAAATGTTCCATGCTGGTTATAGGACTACAAGCTTTAGAGGACATAATCTCACCATCAAGATTAGAGTTTTCCTGGAAATAATTTTGCTAACTGCTGGAATCAACCTAGTTTAATCCTTGGTGTGTTGAATTGCTGAAGTACCCAGAACATGATCATCAGCATCATGCACTGTCATGCATCACCTTGTTTCTCTTCTTTTTTGGTCTCTGTAAGGTCAGATCAACCTTTTTTTTTTTCTTTCCTGTATGTCTTTTATCTTACTTCAGATGGGAAGCAAATAGATTTAAATAGGATTGCCAGTGTGTGAAATGTCCTGCCTGGCTGCCACCCTGTTTTTGGGGGCTTTTTTGAGATTTAGAATTCACAGTTGGCTTCCTCTGAAATCTCTTCTGGTTCATCTGCTGAGTCAGAAGCCTCATGCTATTCTGTTAATTCTGAGGTTTGTTGCTGTGGTTCAATGTTCTTCTCAACTTCATTCATGCAGTCCTTCCTTGCAAACATTTTGTTCTCCACGTGCCCCCATTTCTTTATTTACTCTTACACTCCTTTTGGCAGACTCTTTCTGGCATATGTATTCCAGTCCTGTCCTCAATCTCCAGTGAACGCCTCAGCCCAGGTTCTAGCAAAGCACACACCAGGCACTTGAATGCAAAGATCAGTGAGAAAAGTATAAGCAAAAAGCTGCCCATAGAATCAGCAAATACTGATCCCTAATTAAATAGGACAAGTACTTCCAAATGCTGTATATAGGGAAGTCTATATTGAAGTTATGAGGAGCTCTTTCCAGGTAAGGAAATTAAATCTTTAAGACTATAATTAGGATGGTAGGACAATAGCTTCTCGTATGTACTAGCAGCTACAAGGCTTTGTTGCGAGACTAAGAACATTTTTACAAAATAGTATATGCATTCTTTATTTCTGTAAAATAATATATTAAATGCTGTCTTTAAATTACATTTTTCTTTGCTTTAAGAGAGACTTAATGTCCTATTCTATGGGCAAGTATCACACTGCATTGTACTAGCAAGTGTATATGCATACTTGTTTCTTTGTAATATGCCTATGAAAAATCATTACAATCCAATCATACGTACTAAAAAAATAACAATGATAACATCCTGTATGGTTTAGTTACATGGCATAAGGCATTCTCTGTCTCTGCAAATAATGTAAGATTCAGGGTTTTTATTTTTAAATGTATCTCTCTCTCAAAGTGTCAGATTTTATATCATCACAGTTTTTTACAGTTAAAAATTAATAGCCAGGCCTCTACTGAAATTCACCTTTGTGAAAAATTGTTGAAAAATCATCATGCCTCATCGAAAAACAAAATAATTTGATATCACTTTTGAATTTAATTGTTTAAGCTGTTTCATAAATATGAAAACAGAATATTTGCAAAGAAAAGCATTATCAAACTGTTAAATATCCATTTTTAATAGTTATATTCTGTCTATAAAGGTTGAATGCTTAGAAACTCAGTTGCAAAACATTACAAAAAATGATGAGTGGTCATCCACAAATTCCTCAGCCAGATCACTTACAAATATTTAGTTGAGCTTATTTTTTAATTGTCCTGTTATGTAGGTTTATATTAATTATTGTATTTATACAAATAATAACATATATCCCAAATGTTAAGAAGAAAACACATTAAAAAAAAAGTGTAAAGCCAGATCTGGAGTAAAAAGGTGATTTCATGCAAGATTTTATCACACAGAAGCACATAATAGTAGCCCTACAGACCTGGACACCTTTGTATTCCATTCTTTTTTCTGCCCTGGTAGAATGTAGTAATGTAATATATTCAGATAGATTTAACGATTTAATTAATTCAGGTCTCATATCACCTGATGAAGCAATTAACTTTTTCTGATTTAACAAGTGACAAGAGAGTGGTTAAATTAAGTAGTCCTCTAAAGCCAGTCAACATCAGCACTGGTATCAAAACAGTGTTTGGGAGACAGCATTATGAACAGTTCCTAAAATTATATTTTTCGAGGCTTTTTTGTTCAATTTGGATACAGAAATATTTGAATGTCTGACCTGAGGAATGATAAAAGAGCTTAGTTTGAAAAATTGTAATTGTTTAGGTTTATTATCTTTTCCCAAATATAAAGGCACCAAATTGGCAAGAAACTTGAAAAGGCTAAATTTTAGATTTCAGTGCTTCTTCTACATCTCACTTCAGCAAGTTTAACACTTTAGCTAAAGTCAATGACTTGTGAAATTTTGGAGGGGAAAAGCAGTGCCATTTCTGTAATCTGTGTTTCGTTGTCCTGGAAAATGTTTTGCATAATCACTGTTCCAGTTTATGAAGCACATACAAAAACATGTACATTTCTTGAATGTCTGCTGGTTCCTTATCTCTGTGTCTTTTACTGTGATGTTATAGAGCTTGGATCATATGGAAACCTAAAATATTATGACACAATGACTGAAGAAGGTAAGAAATATTTTAGAATTGTTTGTATGAGCTTTTTTTGAAGCCCTCTGAGCGCCTTCTGTGTGTTTACATTTTTCCTTTGGTTTTCTTGGTCTTATTTTCATTTACTCCATTTTTGAATAACTCCTTTTTGCATGTCTTTATTGATGGCTCAATCAGTTACAGCTCTTTTTTCAAGTTTTTGTTTTCAACATTTCAGTTCTGCTATTTCAGGTAAGGAAATACCATGGGATGCTTTTAGCAAAGAACATATGAAAAACCATACTTGCAGATTATATGGCACAGTATAACATAGATTGTAGGTGCTTATTTGATACCATATTTTACAATGCATTAAAGAAGAGAAATTAATTTATGGATTTTCAAATCACTCAGAACAATTGCTAAGTGACTTCAGTTTACTGTATTATTGAAAAGTAATGAATAACCTTTAAAAACTAGGCTTATTTATTCCTGGAGTATTAATTGTATGCTTGATTGCTGTGCAAAAAATTTGCAGTTTGAAATCCTCATTCTAGCAACACAAGAAGGAAGTAATTAGGGTCTGAATCAGGGCTCAGTGAAATCTCAGGAAATTTTTCTGCTGATTCAAAAGCATCATACTAATTCAGGAAAGCAGTTAACTCTGTACTAAATTTCTAACACATGCTTTTTGTCCTAGTGCAGTCAGCATTTCTGCAATTTGGAATTATTCCTGAACTGAGACATGATTGTCTGTAGGATCAAGGCCTCTTGTCCAGCTCTCTGATTATAATGCCAGACAGATGTTTTCATTAAGTTAAGTTTAGAAATTAGCCACATATTTGGGAATGGGGAAAATCTTGAGGCCTTGAGGTAGAAAATGTAGCCACCTAGTCCTCCTTGTTTTTAATCTTGGGAACTTAGGACAAATACCATAATTTTCTCTTTTAAAAAACACAGTTGCTTTCTAGTTTTGAGTAATCCTGAAGATTTTAAAAGAATCTTCCTTACTCCTCAGGGAGCATGGAAAGTGATAATATCTATTTCCCTCCTTTTGTACCTGCTGTTGATACACCAGTATCTGGTTCTGGTGCTGGCTGTGGGAGATGGTTCCATGCACCTTTGCACCAGGTGTTGGAAGATGCTGTTTTCATCTGTTGCAGGCCTGAGCTTATAGAATGGTCTTGCCTCACTGTGCTCCATTGCCCAAATTAAGCATCTGCTTCACAGGGGTGACCAATATAAGAAAATATGTCTGAAAGTAGATTTTAACAGGCAAACAGTGTTGTCTCTGTTGTTTTAACACACCTCTCAAGACCTGTAAAAAGCTATTAATCTGGGCCACTCAGATATGGCTACCAGAGGTAAAGCTTTTGCAGTATGTCTTACCTCCATCTTTGTTATAATCAAGATAAAAAGATAATTTCTCATTGTAGCCTTAAACCTGGGTATGTTAAGGTTTTTATTTTTTATGGTTAAGTATTAAGTCTACTATTTCAAAAGTAGCCTTCTGAAATTCAGAAATTCTCTATTGACATCTAAATGTAGTTATTTGTAGGGAAACACCTGTTGCAGCATAATACACACATATATGTACATTATTACTGTGCCTACACAGAAGTAATGCTTTTAATATTCAATGTCATCTCAGAATGCATTTCTCCTTAATTAATAATTCAGGACCATACTGTAGCAAGAGGGAAAATCCAGTAGCAGAAATAAAAAGGAAGCTCTTCATCTTTAGTTTACCTTCTCAAATACAACCATCATCATTTTCATTTGTCTTTCACAAAGCAAGTAATGATTAGTGTATCTCAGAAGTTGTATTTTTGATCAAAGTGTACTATATTTTCTGCTCTCTGGATTTTCAGAAGTTTAATTGCTATCGCTCTGCATCACACATATTTGTCTTACCCATTTTCTTCTTTCTCTTTGTTTTTTTGACTGAGGTTTTTGTACCTTTTGCACAGCAACTTATTCACAGGAACACATAAATCCAGTTACAAATCCATTGATTTTTTTTTTTTTTTTTCTGATAAAGTTCATCCTTATGTACTCAAGCCTGGAGCGAAGATATGGAATATTCTTTCAGCCCTCTAGTGAAGGTGCATGAATTATTCCTGCTGCATGAGAACAATCAGGGACAAAAATTACTGGTTAAGCTATAATACACGATCTGATTCAGCCTAATGGCCAGAGAGTTATTGTGTTCCATATATTATAAACTGATTTCTATTGTTTTGATTGTTTATCTTTCATCTGAAAGTAACTTTAAGTTAATTTTCCATTAATCATGTCAAACTGAGAGAGTAAATGTGCCCCAGAAGATGAGAAGAGACCCTCATTGTAATCTTGTGCTCCCCCACTAGATTACAACACAACAAAATTGCATGTGTTTTCATTTGGTACTTCTGCTTGATCTTAAAGGAGAAAGCATGTAAGATAGATTTCTGGAAGTGATTGGTAGTGACTCACTAGTTATGTTTCACAGCAGGTCATGAGCAGAATTAGTAAGTACAGTTCAGAGTGCTCAACAGCCACAGATTTGACATGTTCAGACTTATGAAAGCTTGGCTATAGATGCATAGATGAGTAATTTTCCTTTGATCACAGACTGAAAACAAGGCAAGTGGTAGAGTCTTGAATTTTTAAATGAGTGAATCTCTGGAGAACTGTTTTCACATCAGATCAGATATTTTTCTGACCCAGGGAGCCTGTAGACTGCTATTTAGTTTGTAGATAAAGGTTAGCTTGTAGATTTTAATGTATCCTTTATCTGGAGGAGAATCTCTGCCAGTTAATGCCAGTTACTCATGCAGATCAATGCTTATCTACAATATACAATACTGATTTGTTTGTATCTATTCAAATAAAAACAATGTAGTTTTAAGCTGCCTTCTTTGTTAATCATTTGGCCTTGATCACCTCTTCCTTCTACTTCATTGTTTGCAAACTAAAATGAGCTGCCAAAACTGTTGGAGTTTAGTGAATCTAGATGAACTGAGATTTTTCTATGGCAATCTGTGTTATTTTAAGTCTATGGAAGTATGCATTGTCATTCACCTAAACTCTCATTATACCTGCTGTTGGGAAAATCTCTTACACAGTTAAACCATAATACATAGGACTGTTCCAGAGGAAACATAGGCACTTACCTTCTAGAAATAAGAACAGTGATGTAAGATTGCTATGCTTTATTTAATGACACCACCTAAAGATAAGAAAAAAGACATGAGAGAAGATCTGTGCCTAAGATTGATCTTAGTGGCTTTCTGGAAATTGGAATGACTTAGATACATCCTCAGTTGGTAATTTTTCTTGATGGCTCTGTGCTTCCCCTTCAGTGAACAAGTTTTGATTCAGTTTAAAGGAGGAAAATGGTAGAGAAAGAGAGGGGAGTGAGGGAGGAAGAGAAGGAGGGAGGGAGGGAGGCAAGGAGGAAGGGAGGAGGTATTGCTCTGCTGTCTTTTTACATTTCACTGTCTTCATGCAGGCGAGTACTACTGCTTTTGTGAGTTTCATGTTTTTGATAGTTAATAATGTATTTTAATCATTTCCTTTCACTTTTGTTACCTACATTGAGTGAAACTAAGGAAAGGCAATGACGTAAAACAATGTAAACTGAACTATGCATCTGATGAGAAAAAAAAAATAAAAACGCCATATTTTTCATTTCAAATGTTGATTTTAACTTCCATGACAGTGTGTAACAGTCTCCTGAATGAAATGGTGTAACTTAAAAATGTTAAAAGTCAGTGTCAGGAATTCTTTCTAAATATGCTGGGAGTTAAATGTGAAAAAAATGGAGGACATTCAATTAAGCTAATCTGCACTGTGAATCTCTGCAAAGATTCTTTTGAACTTACTGAGCTGATTTTCTTTTCAATTCAATAATGGCAATGTTTCTCTGCTAAGAAAACCTACATAATTTCACACAATTTCAAATAAAATACTAGAATATACTTAGGTTCTTCATCATTTTAATTAACCTCTAAAACTGAACCTTTAATTGAAAGGTCCTACACCATCTTGGAATAGGTGAAAACATGGGTGACTCCACAGATATTTTTCAGAAAATGTCTCAGCTGCATCATTTTCATTGCTTGCATAAAATGTATTTATATATATGTGGCATCACAAGCTGAATGTTCTCAAACATATAAAAATGATTTGGAGTCTTAAAGCTAGCATAATCCTTTAGCAAACTGAAATTATATTGGGCACCTTTTAATATCTACTCCTTCTAGATAAGCTTTTTTAAATGCCCCATCTCTTTCAAAAGAAATTAGGAACTGCCATGACTCATAATTTTGGCTTAAAATATTTGAGGATATGATTTGTATTTTTACTGGTTTTTTTTCTCTTTTATCTGCTATCCCAAAAAATTCCTGTTCTTTCTCTCACTGTCTTTCTTTAACTCTTTGTTACTTCTTCCCTTCTAGCTAGAATCTCTGCCTCTTACCCTGTGCAATGAAATAATGACATGCCTTGTTATTTATGATTGTGTTCTATGCTTAAATACTAATCTGCAGACGTTTTATTCTGGGTGCCAAAAAGAGATAATATTTGCAAAATATTGTGAATTTCTAATTTACTTTTTTAGAGCATGATATGTTTTTGAAAAGATAGGAACTGCAGAAAGGACAGTACTGCTTAATAAATATTTGTGGTATTTTTATTAGTATCCAAGTGGTTTGCTGTTGAAAAATTAGTTCCACTTCTCAGCAAATGATAGCTGCTAGTCACTGTGAACTACTCATATGCTTTTTCACATACAAAAATGTGGATACAGGGTTTAAAACTTCCATTTTAAGGAGGGAAGAGAGGATTTGTTTCCTGGCTTATCCTTGTGTGCTTGGAATTTCTCCAAGTTTTTAGCTTGGCAACAAGTGACTGTTATCCAAATTAATTAATTAATTAATGGCTTCTTAATTTTACTTTCCACTGTTAGTCTTTTATATAATTCCATTTAAATATATTCTGGTTTTAAGTCCATGCTGGTTTTGGTGCAGGGACAACAAGAATTTTCAATGGATTTTTTTAACTGGAGATGAAGAATTAAAAGAGCTACAGTCCCTGTATTGTAATAGCATTTTTAATTAGCAAAATGTGCTGCAAAAGATCCACCAGTTAAACTTTAAAAAATATTTTAAAATACTAAAAGTGCAATAGCAATCAGGACAAATCAGTAAAGACAAATACATCAACTTTCTAGACATCGTAGGCTGTCATAAGGCATCCAAAGAGTCCTTACATAATAAGATCTATCAAGGCAGAAAAATGTTTCATTTCACTTAATATTTGACACCTTTGACATTGCCTTGTTTTAATTTGTCATTTGGACATAGTGGTCAATAAGGTGTGACAAAACCTAGAACCTCTGGAGAATGTGTTACTCCAGAGAGAGTATAGATCTGGATGGTTAACTTCACGGGAGACAAAAAAACCCCAACCTGGCAGATTTAAAGAAAATTTACCTTTAAGAATCTGATTTGAAAACCATGTATTCTGGAGATTCCTTCTTCCCCTTCTGAATTACAGAATCACAGAATATGCTGAGTTGGAAGGCACCCACAAGGATCAATGGGTCCAACTCCTGGCCCTGCACAGGACATCCCCAAGATCACACCATGTGCCTGAGAGCATTGTCTGAATGCTTCTTGAATTCTGTCAGGCTGGTGCTGTGACCACTCCCTGTGGAGCTGTTCCAGTGTCCAATTGCCCTAGGGGTGAAGAACCTTTCTCTAAAATCCAACATACACCTCCCCTGACTCAGCTTCAGGCCATTCCCTCAGGTCCTGTCACTGGTCACCACAGAGGTCAGTGTCTGCATCTCCTCTTCCCTTCACAAGGAAGGGTTGCAATGAGGTCTCCCCTCAAGTCTCCTCCTCTCCAGGGTGAACAGACCAAGTGACCTCAGCTGCTCCTCATCCAGCTTCCCCTCAAGGCCCTTCACCATCCTCATTGCCCTCCTTTGGACACTGACAGTTTCATGTCTTTCTCATATTGTAGTACCCAAACCAGCCCCAGCACTGGAGGTGAGGCTGCCCCAGCTCAGAGCAGATCAGGACAATCCCTTCCCTTGCCCAGCTGGTGCTGCTGTGCCTGGTGCACCCCAGGACAGGGTTGGCCCTCCTGGCTGCCAGGGCACTGCTGGCTCTTGTTCAACTTGCCACTGACCAGGACCCCCAGCTCCCTTTCCATGGCACTGCTTTCCAGCATCTCGTTTCCAGTCTGTCCATACATCCAAGGTTGCCCCACCCCAGGTGCAGAATCTGGCATTTTCTCTTGTTAAACTTCATATGGTTGGTGATTGCCCAGACCCCTGGTTTGTCAAGGCCTCTCTGCAGGGTCTCCCTGCCTTTGAGGGAGTCAACAGCTCCTCCCAGTTTTGTATCATCTGCAAGCATGCTTAGTATCCCTTCCAGTTCTGCATCCAAGTAATTTAAAAAGATGCTGAAGAACACAGGGGCAATGATGGAGCCCTATGGAATCCCACCAGTGACAGGTCCCCAGTCTGATGTCACCCCATTCGCTGTAACCCTCTGTGCCTGACCCATGAACCAGTTGTTCACCCGTCCCCATGATATGTTTATCCAGCTGTGGGCAGCACATTTTATCTAGAAGGATTCTGTGGGTGTTGGAAGATTTACTGAAATCCAAAAAAAGAACACATCAGTTTGTTTCCATTGATCAACAGGGTGTGTTACCTTGTTATAAACAGAAATCAGGGTTTGATAAGCAGGATTTTCCCCTCATGAAGCTATGCTGGCTGTACTAAGTCACTGTGCTGTCTTTTGGGTGTTTTTCAGTAATTCCTAGTACAATCTTCATAATTTTACCAAGTACTGAAATGAGTAGAAGACACAGACGCAAAGATGAGTCCAAAGTGACAAATCTGACCACACTCCATATAATGCAATATATGTGTTAATATGAAATTCTGTTCTAAAGTACTATTGTTGAGAACTGAAACTGTTTGTATTTGTTTATGATATCTTGATTCGTCTGTATTTGTCTTCTGTTTCTGCTGAAATCTTACACCAGCACATTGTAGGTGGAAATTTACTGACTTCTTCCAAAGAAAAATCATAGTGTTTGGTTTCAATTTCTTGTTCTATTCTTTGTTGAGTTGTCAAAAAAAATTACAGTTTTATTTCCACAAAGAAATACCCCTACCCTGTATATGGGAACATGAGATAATGTTTAATAGGGTATTTGCTATTTGAGGAGGAATTGAAGTGGATTATCAGCAGTGATCTATGGAGCCTAAGCTATGGCAAATAAACTTTGCATCTCAAAATGGCTGCATTTTAATAATGATAATGTTTTATTTTAGGAAAGTTCAAGGAAAGGGCCTCAATTCTGCATAAGATTGCCAAAAAGAAGTGCCAGGTGGAAGACAGTGAAAGGCAGAATGGAGCTGCTAATCATGGTGAGTGCAGCATTACAGATTTATCACCTGTTCCAGAGAGTCTCTTTCACTGTTTTATTTTGTTTGAAATTTGTTAATCATTACTTTCTGCTATGTTACATGTACTATTTTAATGAAAATACTCTGATTCTCTGTACCAGAGAGTATGAAATTTATGGATGGGACAGAACTTAAATGCAAGAATACAATGCCAGTCAAGGCATATAGAAAGCCTTCTAGTAGGTTAAAAAGGAAGAGCAAAGCTGATGAAGTGACAGAGAGGCAAGACTTCCTTGCAGCATATGTGGGAAAATTTAATTAATTTATTTAAATGCTTTAGTAGGATATGTGTTTTATGTAGTACCACCCTCGTCATAAAAAGCATCACCTTCATATATATTTAAGATTTTATTTTTCTATCTACTTGCTAGAAGTCATTGAGGCCCATCTATGCTAATTGTGCAAAATTGACTTACTAGGGTTAAGGCAAGAATTTATATTTTAGCTCCAAAGTTTCTATGCTAAAGGAAAATCTGTACCATGACCTTTTCTCTACTTTGCCTCATCATATTACCTGCATTGGAAAACCAGATACAAATATGCCCAATAAAATCTAAATAATTTTATTACTTGACACTTTCTCTGACCTTGTGTTATGTTTACATATTATTTTCTCCCAAAATCAGGCAGTTGGTTGGGACAGTCTTTTAATAAACCATAATGCTGACTGTGGGGTTAAAGGCAACACAAATATTTNATGTAACTAGACAGCTGTATTTATTTCTATGCACAAGAGCATACCATAAGGCATGTTGAACTTGAGTAAGGCATTTCGTATTGCTGTTCCTCATTACTTTGTATTGTCCAAGGGATTTTGGGTCATAGACACATTTATGTACTACATACTTATAGATGTAATTACCACTTAGAGAATTCCAAGACAGTCAAAGTAAGAATAAATTTTAATAAATTTTGCATCACAAACCAATAGCCTAACTTTATCCCTTAACTCCTGTGGAAGTTTAGCACAAGGACTGCAGGATTCTGGTTTAAAGATCATCCTCTATTAGTAGATGTTATTACACCATCTGTTTACTTTTTCACACATTTTTTTACAGCTTGGAAACAACTTTATTAATTGCAGGGGTTAGTGTGTTATAAAACTTGTATGGTTGAATGTATCCCCTCACCTGTAAATGCAGCACAGTGCATTCTATCATGTCAGGGGTGATTGCTGTATTTCACTTTCTACCTGAAGTATTAGGCTCAGTGCATTTAGCATAAACAAAGAGCTGGATATTGCAATGAACTTAAATATTTCTCAAAATACTAGCTCACTGCTTGAAAGATTTTTGTTGAAAATGTGTACTAGGCAAATTTTTTTCTCTCTCTTTTAACATAGATGTTGGTTCAACTTTAGTATTTGATAATTTGCTCAGACTGAGTATATGACAGCTATTTTTCTGGTATATTTATAATTTAATATTCTGACCTGTTGTTTTCCCTCTCTTATCTATGGATGATGCCACAGAGAAAGGTGCAAAAGTGGAAGTTGCAGTGACACCACCGAGTGATTCGGGACCAGTGCAGAATGGAATCGCTCATAATGTTGAAGAGGTCAATGACTTTTTTATTCTTCTTTTTATTCTTCTGTTAGTAAATATATTGCATGCTTGACTCTGCTTTTCACTGGAAGTAAACGTCTTAATAGAAAGAAGCTGACAGTTTGAACTGTCTACATAATATTTAGTTTTCATTTACAACTGAACCTAGTGTAGAGTTTGCAAAACATAAAAGATCTTGCCTTTTGTTTCTGCCCTTCAGAGTAAGGTAAGGTGGGAGTCTGGAATCTGTTATTTTGGAAAATGTATTTTTACTTTACAGATAAGATGTTTGCAGCCCTAAATATAGCTAATATAATTGCTTGTCACATTGCACAGAACCTGTTCTCTTAAGAGAACCTGTCATGATATGCATCATGGAATAGTCAAAATTCATTGTGACAGAGGATTCATTGTGCACAAACTTCTGCATCCTGCCTTCTGTTATCTTGTTTCATGAGATATTTTTGGCACTGAGACTGTTCAATGAAAATAATTAAGAAAAAGCAATCCTAATCACATATCACAGCAATGTCCACATGCTATCAATTTACATTGTAATAAAACATTTCCTGGGCTTGTTCAGAAATCTGCAATGTCAAGGAGCTTTATCATTTGAGATAATGGTTTCAATTTCAAGCCACTGCAGGGGAAGAAGGGGAAATTATTGCAAGAGTACATTACTCAGCAATGGGCAATTCCTTTCATCTCCTTTGGACAGTTAAATTTGCAATGATGCAAGTGTTGGAACTTTTATGTTAATTTCAGCAAGTATTAGGACATTCTGAACAATGATTCTTATGTATTAGAATATAATGTATATGGGATACATGTAATGTATATGGGATACATTATTTATCCTTATCAAATGCAGAATAGAGCAAAGCAGGGAGGTTTTTAACTGGTGGAAGAATGAGTCTGCAGATTTAGCTCCATCAATCTGAATGAAAGTATTTCAGGTATCTGCTGTCAGAATAAAAACTGGCAGTCTCTGAACAGCATTTTGAGATGGTCCATGCTGGACTCCTCCCCAGCAGGCTTTCCAAATTTGTCGCCTTCCAGTCCTGGCAGATTTCTTAGGCTGCTTGAGTTACTGATATGCTGAGGCCTACTTTGTAAATTAAAGGTACATACTGGGATTTTTGAGAAGTTGTAATAAAAAATATTCTACTCATCCATGGAACAAGTAAATAGGCTTCCATAATACTTAGAACCCTACTTCACTGTCAGGGTCTCTGCCAGCTCTGTAGTGTACCAGTGACTCTCCTCAATGTATTGCCTGGCTTTTTGTGCCTAGCTTCCTTAAACACCTTTCCAAACACTAGTGTCACTCTGAAGCTAACACTGGGTGGTTGAGCTTCCTTCTGCTCTGTATAGTGACTTCATGGATGCTAATGAGATTACTCTCAATTTATAGAAGATAACAAAATTTTCAGGTAACAACAGAAGTCCATCACAGCATTTCTGTGACCCTGTCCATTGATGAATATTAAAATTTGAAGAAGGGATATTGGTCACTGCGCTTCTAAGCATCCTTTTTAGCTTTTACAAACATGACTTACAAACGGTCTTGAATTTTGATCTTTTTGTAACCAAGTGTTCTCCATTGCATGATAGCATTTGCTTCTGTTTTTAAGTAGAACTCAATCAAGTAGCTTGAAATTTTGATGATTATTCCTTACTCTAATGCAAAAAGCATTGCTGTAGTATCAGAATTTGGAAAGATAGTATAAAATTGCTTTTCAACTGGTTTTCAACTTGAATAGTCTAAATATCCCTTAAAAAACTGTTAGTGCCTCCATGTTGTGGTAATGATAGTTTAAAACTGAGAAGAGACACTGTCAATCTGGGCTGACAAAGCTTCAAATATGCCTTTGGGAGGAACAAATGCCTTGAAATCTGCAGGATGTGAAATGGATATAGTCACATGGTAGGTCATCCTGTAGCATGTTTGTTTGATGATACAGAAGACCTGCATTGGCATCTAATTCTTTCTCCTCCATTGTCAACTTCCACTATGGTTTTTCATGCTTTTCCCTCTTGTAAAACAAGCATATTTTTGGGGTTTTTTTTCTTACTTTTCACTGATACAGATTATAGTGTCTGGGTCTAAATCCCTAGACACATGCATTTTAGAGTATCACTCTCTATACTGGAGTTAGAATTGTCACAAAATGAGTACATTAAATATTGTATGTTCCTCTAGTAAATCCAGAATAGCATATATAACCTAAATCGCATTAACATAAAACATAAATAACATAAATCACATAACATAAAACATATATAAATCCATTTTACTTATAAATCCCCTATTATTTTAAAATTAGCAAAGGAGAAAAAAATAGCTTTCATATTGTATTTTAATTTTCATATAGTTGTAAAAGATTTTTTTTAAGCATAATACTCCTAATTTTGCTATGATTTAGTTTTCCATATACCTCACCTGGTTTCTTTATGGGCTTTTTGGGAACCTCTTTATATTTTTTCCAAATTCTTTTTCTTCCCCCTTTCCTTCTTTTCAAGAAAGAAGGAAAGACTTACACAGAGCTGAAATGCCACACAAGACAAATGTGAGGACACTGTCAAGTTAACAACTTCTGCAGA
Source organism: Aegithalos caudatus (assembly GCA_013389925.1). Lineage (NCBI taxonomy): Eukaryota > Metazoa > Chordata > Aves > Passeriformes > Aegithalidae > Aegithalos > Aegithalos caudatus. The sequence continues at coordinate 26,423 of WEIU01017690.1, forward strand.
GTGTCAGAATGACTAGGTGGATTTCACATAATTTATTTGGGGGTTTTTTGTTTTGTTTTTAATTTCTTCATTTCTGTGTTCCAAACTCCATTGTCTTGCTTTTCCCTTTTTCCTAGGACCTTAACTCCATTTTTCTTACTCCACTGTCCTCCAGGGAAATTCAACTGTTTCTAGCTCACGCCCTTGAGCAGCAAGAAAAACTCTCTTCTAATGCTGCTTGCAGAAATTCAAAAAGAATGTCCAGAAAATGTACCCAGCAACCCAATTATTTGTGCCAGAGAGTGAGACTCTATTACCCCACTTAAACAGCAGCCAATATCCTACTCTTTGGTAAAACTGGGATCATCAGCTAAGAAGGACAGACAGCTGTGGTCTCCTTCCCATTCCTTAGCCAGCACAGGAGGGAATAATACCTCCTCCCACCATACCATCTGTAAGACATTATTGTTTTATTTGAAGACAGAAATTGCCTTCCTTTCTGCTGGATATTGCATCTTCCTTGGGGATTTTGTTCTACTTACAGCATCTGTCTTTAACCTTTAGCAGGTTGCCACAGAGGAGAAGATTCTGTTATATAACACTTCAAGATAAGTGCATAAGAAAATGAAAGAAAGCTAAAAGGACACTTACTAGCTCATTAAATGTTTTATAAAGTGCCCTTCACAATGTGATCCTTCTGAGAAGTCCAGTTCCACCCCCGCCACCTTCTTAACTTGCATTTGGTTGTCATTTTAACCTGTGGCTTACCTAAAAATAGTTTCCAATCTGAAGATAACACCTTTTCCTCCCACCTACACACACACGCACACACGCACGCACATACACACATGCACACGTACACATGCGCACAGTTTGTTCTGTTTCCATGGAAACCCCGCTGGAAAGTGTTTACGTGCCAACCATGACAGAGATAACTTTTCCATGAAAATATAAGACAATTTTTATGTCATAGGAGAAGAGTGCAAAGGCTTCATTGCTTGCATTAGATTTAATCCACTTACTTTGCAACAGTCTGGCAAAGTGTGTTTTGCCTTCCCCACTGAAGAACAGTAGCACCATTTCAAGACAGAGCACAGATGGGGACATATCTTCCCTGCTCTGGAATACTCATTCCATTCATATCGAATTACCTTGGTGTGAATATAAGTAGCATTGCATTCTTTGTCTCAGGGTATTAATCTGAGTTATATTAAACATTACTATTTCATAGAGAGAGAGAATAGAGAAGATTAGAGCAGCCTTCATTGTAAGCCTGTAAGCATCCCTGGCATTTGTTTGATTCATCATAAAAAAATTATTTCCCAAAGCCCACATACTTTTTCAGTTGCCACACTTGGTCTAAAGTAAATGTCTACATCTTGTTTGGTCATTGTAACTTAAAGAGAAGGTGCTGCTATCAAAAGTGATTGATCTTTATTTTCACAATGCTGCTCAATTGCCTACTCCGCATTTTTTGGTGCTGTATACCAGTTTGACTTACTTTAAAATTAGGACTTCAAAAAATGGCGTGAAGACAAAGGCTTATTCTTTAGAAGTATCTCCATGATACCATAGCTATTATTTCTCCTGCTGAGATGAGTCCAGTTTTGTGTTATGTTCTCAGAATTTCTTCTCAAATTCTCCAAAGAGTGCTGGCAATAACATAGCATAAAAAATAGCATATAAGTTTTGGGAG
>WEIU01017690.1:28102-48033 GCA_013389925.1 Aegithalos caudatus
TAATTTTTGGGAGATGTGATTTTACTTATTTCTGCAAGTACCCAAGCAGCAACGGGAGAATCTGGACCAAACACCTACCTGACATTTACTCCTTCCTGTAGTGTCCACTCAAAAGATAGCCCTTTTCAGTGAATTTACAGTGTAGCAAGGAGTAACACAAATTAGCTCTTCTAAAAAGAGTATCCACATATCCAGAATGCATTCTGAAAGCTAATGGATTTAATATTACTGTCTACTTGAATTTTACTCAAGAATTTGTGAGGAAATTTTCCTTTCTGTCTTAGTCACCCCATGGAAATTGCATATTTTTGTACTAGTTTTTGTACTATCTCACCTTGTTTCACGTATTTTTTAATGACATGTAGGAGAAGATTAATGTGTGATGAGGCTTACAGACAAACAGAAGGCAGAGATTGAAGTTGTTTGCAGTATGGCTCCAATTGCCTATACTTCCTGCCTTTCAAGTGAAATAGATTAATGTGGCGTATGCCCTTCTAAAGGGAAAAATAAGCCTCGGTTTTGAAAATCTCTACATACCTCTGGGACAGAGAACATTTGAGATCACAATCATATCAATTTTTCTTGACTTACTCATTGTGAAAACTTAGGTTGTTCAGAGCTCATTAAAAAAAACCTCACAAACAAGCAAACAAACAAAAACCCACCCCAAAACAAACAAAAATACCTGAGCAGTCTTATGCAGCAACGAAATTGCCTCTTTATAGGTGATCTAATATCCATAATGTAGCATAAGCAAATGGAACTGCACATAATTCCTGTCTTAAGTGTCCTTTCTTCTGGAGCCCTCATACTAATTATTGATTAATTGTATCAGCAGTCAGAATGCACAAGAAATGTACAAGCATGAGAATTTATAGCTTAGCTCTTAATTTTAGGTGAACTAATAGATTAATCCTCAGACTATGGTGTTTATCTTTCATATGTTCTAGCTGTTATGCGAGTAGTTGGTGAACAGTTGCAGATTCAGTATTTCTGGTAAGTTTGAGGTGGTTCATTGTACTTGTTTTACATTTCTTCCTGATGCATGGAAAAAAAAGTATAAATTTCTGTTTAATGTGACAGAAAAGCAACTTGTTTTTCCTAATGTAATATGAGTGTAAGCCTCTATGGAGACACTGATTTTGTGATGTTTGCTAGAAGGAGTGACTATCTTGTGACTTTGGCAGATGGAGTTTGCTATAAGCTGTTGTTTATAAACAAAATAATTGTGGATGAAATGTTACTGTATGTCTGTATTATTTATATAATGTGAAACACACCATAAATTTGGAAAAATTTTACTGGGAAAATTAGATAGGTTTAGATTAGATATTAAGAAGAAATTGTTACTGTGAGGGCAGTGAGGTACTGAAACAGGTTGCCTAGAGAAGTTGTGAATGCCCCAACTGGAACTGTGGAAGTGTTCAAGGCCAGCCCTGTGGGGCTTTGAGCAACCTGTCTAGTGGAAGATGTCTCTGTCCATGGCAGAGGGGTTGGAACTAGGTGATCTTTAAGGTGCCTTCTAACCCAAAACATCCCATGTTTCTAAAACAGTCCTGAGCATACAAGCTTTCTTCCCTGGGATTACAGATGACTATTTGATAGATGTTCTTAAATATAGAACTGTGAAATATGGAACATCCATAGTTTTTGTACCTTTAAAATTGTTTGTAATGATTTTAATAAAAGAAGAGTTTAAGTAGCAAGAATAGAGTTTTGAATGTCTATGGATTGGTTTAAAGGAGTATTTGTCACAGATGTATAAAAGAAAACACCAAGCAGAATGACACTTCTAATTTTATTTCTTAAGATGCAAAGAGGACATTTTCCTAGTAGAGAATAATTTCCTTATTGTCATTAGTAATAATAATAACTACAATAAAATATATGCCAGGGTACCATAATTATCCCATCTAGGCATTAGTATACATTTGATATTCAGCACAGTAACAAAAAGACTGTCTCAAGCATCAGCAAGAAGAAATGAGAATCCTATGCGTAAAGAGTAAAAAGAATTATGACAGAATTAGTAAGGATTCCATAGAAACACAGTAATAACTGTTATATGTGAAGATCTAATGCAACTACGTCTTAATCTTTAATGACAGGATGGCCTAAGAATGTCATTATGTATTTTTCCAGTTGCAGGACATAATGAGGGAAGGAACAGGAATATTCAAAAGGTCAATAACTTGCTCCAAGAGTGGTGGCACCAGCAGATTTTTAGGGGTTTTTGTCATGAATTGGCTTAAATAAATCTGGGCCTGTTGATGACAGACAGGGTACACATGTCTTAAAGGGGTACAGGGATGACAGTTACTAGGACTTACTGAAAGAGCCTTAAACTAGATTTGAAAGAAGAAAGCAGTGAAACCAGGCATGCTAGAGATAAGGGGAGGAGTGGTACATCAGTGTTTGAAGAACAGTATGCTAGTGTCAGTCTGCTCCATTGTGCACTGAGTACACCACAGCACATTTGAAATGTCGCTGTACTAATTCACATAGCACCTTCACCATCTTAGTGGGAGTGGTGAATCAAGATCCTATACAGCTGCAAAAACCTAAGCATCATTAAGCCATTAGAAACAACAGAAGTACCTGAGAACAGTCACATAGTTATTAAGGCTCCTCCCCCTCCAATATATGACTGATAGTCCAACTAAAGTGCATTTATACCACTGCATGCAGCGTGCACAACAAACAGGAGGGACTGGAAGCAATTGAGCAGATGGCAAACTATGATGTAATTGCAGTAACATAAACATGGTGGGATTACTTACACAACTGGAGTGATGCAATTGATGGCTTTAAACTCTTCAGAAGGGATAGGTAAAGAAGGAGAAGTGGTGTGGTAGCCATGTATTTCTAGAGCTTGATAATGGTGATAAAAGGGTTGAGTATTCATGGGTTTTTATTAAGAGCAACAAAATCAATATCCTGATGGGAGTCTAGTATAGACCATCCATCCAACCAGTTCAAGGAGGAAGACAAAAATATACTATAAGCAGCTGGAGGAAGTCTTAAAATTGCTGGACCTTTTTCTTCTGGGACACTTTGCCATACCAGATATCTGCTGGAAATACAACACAGCAGAAAGGGAACAGCCCAGGAGGTTTCTGAACTCTGTGAAACACGCCTTGATATTCCTGACACACTGGGTGAGGAAGGTAGCCAGGAAAGATGCCCAGCTGGCACCTTTGCTTGTGAACAGAAGATTAGGGGAGATATGGTGGTCAGAGGCCATCTTGGGCACAGAGACCACAAAAAGAGAGCTTTCTATTCTCAGAGCTATAGGAAGGGCAGTCAGCAGAACTTCCAGAACTGCTGCCTGGGACTTCCAGGAGGCAGACTATGGCCTGTTTACAGGACTGGTTGATAGCATTCCTTGGAATGTGGTCCCAAGGGGACGAGGGAGTGCAGGAAGCTGAACATTGTTCAAGAAAACAATCTTAAAGGTGCAGGAGCAGACTGTCTCCATGTGCTGAAAGAAGAGCTGCCTGGGAAGAAGACTGGCTTGGCTGAACAGAGCTTAGGCTGAACTCATGAGAAAAAGGAGAGTTTATGACCTTTGGAAGAAGGGACAGGCATCTCAGGAGGACTACAAGGATATTGTGAGGTTATGCAGGGAAAGGTTAGATTAGGCCAAAGTCCATCTAGAACTCAATTTGGCTTCTGCAGTTAAAGATCATGAAAGGTGTTTCTAGAATTAAAAAGTGTTCTGGAAAGACGTCAGCAACAGGAGGATTAAGGACAATCTCCATCCTTTCTTGAATACAATGGGAAACGTTGTGACAAGGAATAAGGGAGAAACAGAGGTATGGAATGCCTTTTTTGCCTCATTCTTTAATGAAAGAGCATCTTGCTTTAAGGCAAGACATGCTGTCATCAGGGTCAGTCATACCCCTAGGCTGGAAGACAAGGATAGGGAGCAGAATGAAGCCCTCATACTCCAAGGGGAGATGGCTAGTTACCTGCTGTACTGCTTAACACACATGAGTCTCTGAGGCTGGATGGCATTGACTCAAGAGTAGAGGGTGCTGATGGAAGTGCTCATAAGCCACTTTGCATCATTTACCAGCAGTCCTGGCCAACTAGGGAGGTCCCAGTTGACTGGAGTTGGCAAATGTGATGCCCAGGAAGGGTGGGAAGGAGGATCCAGAGAACTACAGGCCTGTCAGTCTGACCTCAGTGCCGGGGATGGTCATGAAGCAGATCACCCTGAGTGCCATCACACAGCACGTGCACAACATCAAGAGAGTCAGGCCCCACCAGCCTGGGTTTGTCAAACACAGGTCCTGCTTGGCCAGCCTATCTCCTTCTTTGACAAATTGACTCATGTAGTAAATGAGGGAAAGGCTGTAGGTGTTGTCTACATGAATCTTAGCATTTGACATCATTTCCCACATCATTCCTCTGGACATACTGGCTTTTTATAGTGTAGATGGGTGGGCTGGTAAGGATGGTTCACTGGGTAAAAAACTGAGTGGACGGCAGGGCCCAGAGAGTGGTAATGGAGGTAAATCTAGCTGTCAGTCATTGGTGGTATTCTCCAGGGCTCTGTACTGGGGCCAGTCCTGCTTAACTTCTTTATTGATAATTTGGATGAGGGGATCAAGTACACCCTGTCATTTTGCAGATGACGCAAGTTGGGTTGGAGTGTTGATCTTCTGGAAGGTAGGAAGGCTCTGNGCTTTAAACTCTTCAGAAGGGATAGGTAAAGAAGGAGAAGTGGTGTGGTAGCCATGTATTTCTAGAGCTTGATAATGGTGATAAAAGGGTTGAGTATTCATGGGTTTTTATTAAGAGCAACAAAATCAATATCCTGATGGGAGTCTAGTATAGACCATCCATCCAACCAGTTCAAGGAGGAAGACAAAAATATACTATAAGCAGCTGGAGGAAGTCTTAAAATTGCTGGACCTTTTTCTTCTGGGACACTTTGCCATACCAGATATCTGCTGGAAATACAACACAGCAGAAAGGGAACAGCCCAGGAGGTTTCTGAACTCTGTGAAACACGCCTTGATATTCCTGACACACTGGGTGAGGAAGGTAGCCAGGAAAGATGCCCAGCTGGCACCTTTGCTTGTGAACAGAAGATTAGGGGAGATATGGTGGTCAGAGGCCATCTTGGGCACAGAGACCACAAAAAGAGAGCTTTCTATTCTCAGAGCTATAGGAAGGGCAGTCAGCAGAACTTCCAGAACTGCTGCCTGGGACTTCCAGGAGGCAGACTATGGCCTGTTTACAGGACTGGTTGATAGCATTCCTTGGAATGTGGTCCCAAGGGGACGAGGGAGTGCAGGAAGCTGAACATTGTTCAAGAAAACAATCTTAAAGGTGCAGGAGCAGACTGTCTCCATGTGCTGAAAGAAGAGCTGCCTGGGAAGAAGACTGGCTTGGCTGAACAGAGCTTAGGCTGAACTCATGAGAAAAAGGAGAGTTTATGACCTTTGGAAGAAGGGACAGGCATCTCAGGAGGACTACAAGGATATTGTGAGGTTATGCAGGGAAAGGTTAGATTAGGCCAAAGTCCATCTAGAACTCAATTTGGCTTCTGCAGTTAAAGATCATGAAAGGTGTTTCTAGAATTAAAAAGTGTTCTGGAAAGACGTCAGCAACAGGAGGATTAAGGACAATCTCCATCCTTTCTTGAATACAATGGGAAACGTTGTGACAAGGAATAAGGGAGAAACAGAGGTATGGAATGCCTTTTTTGCCTCATTCTTTAATGAAAGAGCATCTTGCTTTAAGGCAAGACATGCTGTCATCAGGGTCAGTCATACCCCTAGGCTGGAAGACAAGGATAGGGAGCAGAATGAAGCCCTCATACTCCAAGGGGAGATGGCTAGTTACCTGCTGTACTGCTTAACACACATGAGTCTCTGAGGCTGGATGGCATTGACTCAAGAGTAGAGGGTGCTGATGGAAGTGCTCATAAGCCACTTTGCATCATTTACCAGCAGTCCTGGCCAACTAGGGAGGTCCCAGTTGACTGGAGTTGGCAAATGTGATGCCCAGGAAGGGTGGGAAGGAGGATCCAGAGAACTACAGGCCTGTCAGTCTGACCTCAGTGCCGGGGATGGTCATGAAGCAGATCACCCTGAGTGCCATCACACAGCACGTGCACAACATCAAGAGAGTCAGGCCCCACCAGCCTGGGTTTGTCAAACACAGGTCCTGCTTGGCCAGCCTATCTCCTTCTTTGACAAATTGACTCATGTAGTAAATGAGGGAAAGGCTGTAGGTGTTGTCTACATGAATCTTAGCATTTGACATCATTTCCCACATCATTCCTCTGGACATACTGGCTTTTTATAGTGTAGATGGGTGGGCTGGTAAGGATGGTTCACTGGGTAAAAAACTGAGTGGACGGCAGGGCCCAGAGAGTGGTAATGGAGGTAAATCTAGCTGTCAGTCATTGGTGGTATTCTCCAGGGCTCTGTACTGGGGCCAGTCCTGCTTAACTTCTTTATTGATAATTTGGATGAGGGGATCAAGTACACCCTGTCATTTTGCAGATGACGCAAGTTGGGTTGGAGTGTTGATCTTCTGGAAGGTAGGAAGGCTCTGTGGAGGGGTTGGACAGGCTGGGATTGATAGGCTGAGGCCAGTTCAGTAAGTCCAAGTGCTGGGGCCTGCCCTTGGGTCGCAAGAACAATGTACAACAGGTTGGGGAAGAGCAGATGAAAAACTTCATGGTGGAAAAGGATCTGGGGGTCATTTGGTCTAGATCTCCAGAGGCCCCTTTCAACCTTGACTATTCTATGGTGCTGTGATCCTGTGCTGGCCAACAGCAAGTAAACACGAGACAGCAGTGTTCCCAGGTGGCCAAGAGGTCCAGTGACATCTTGGCTTGTATTAGCAACAGTGTGGCCAGCAGGATCAGAGCAGTAATGTTCACTTTTGGGCCCCTCACTACAAGAAAGACATTGAATTTCTGAAGTGTGTCCAAGAAGGACAATGGAGCTGCTGATGGGTCTGGAGTGAAAGTCCTGTGGGAAGCAGCTAAAGGAGCTGGGTTTTTCAGCCTAGAGAAAATGAAGCTCAAGGGAGACCTTATTGCTCTCTACAACTGCCTGAAAGGAGGGCATAGCCAGGAAGGGTCAGCCTCTTGTCCCAAGTAGCAAGTGACAGGACAAGAGGAAATGGCCTCAAAATGTGTGAGAGAAGGTTAGATCAATTATTACAAAAATTGCTTCATGGAAAGGGTTATCAAGCATCAGGTCAGCTTACCAAGGTGATCAGGTTACCAAGCATAAAAGTGGTTGTGTCACCATCCAGGGAAGTATTTAGAATATGTGTGGGAATATGTGTATGTGTGGTGCTTGGGAGCATGGTGTAGTGATGGAGCTGGCAGTGTTAGGTTTATGGATGGACTTGATGGTCTCAAGTGTGTTTTCTAGCCTAACTGTTGGTATGATTCCATGAATTTGTGGAAAATGAAAAAATATGCCACATTCCAATAGTTAGTCTCTGAATGCCCATGTCTGAGCAGTGCAGGGTACTGGTGTAAGTTGGCTTTTGTTCTGATTTAATATGGCAGTTTCTTTCTAATGGATTATCATCAGAGCTCATTGTATCAGGTGATGCAGCTTTCCCATATGTCCAGTCCAGCATCATTGAAGTTAATTAGCTACAGAGACATAGCAGGGAATGAGTTTTGGAGTGGAGATGGGTAGGTAGTAGCGCTTCAGGTGCCCTAAAGAAATGGAGATCTTTGCACAGTGGTGGCAGGTGTGTCATAAAGTGAGCAGATTATTCTTTACTTCTCTTAGAGCATGTGAGGGTCAAGGCAAACGCCAGAAGGTATCTAAAATTATATCAACATATGTGTTTAGGCAATTGAATTCCTGGGTATATATCATGTTATAATCACATTTTCTTAGCATTGCAGAATATAATCATACTGAACATTGCTAGTACAGAGTTTTCATCATACAGACTGAAATAAAACTATATTTTCAGGTTTAGTTTCTACAAACTGTGATAGTGCATATTCAGTATGTACACGGCTGGAAACACAGACAGTGCATGCAATCTGTGCCATATGCCGAGTCATTTTCTGTCACTGCTGCTTAGTCCACAGCATGACACTTGTATTTGTCTGGTTTTAGAGCTGCTGAAATTATTTTCCATTCTTTTCTTCAGCATCAGGAGATAATTGCTTTGAAATTTGTGGAAGCTTGCTCTACAAATACTTTGAACTTCATTACTTCCACTAATCTTGGAAGGTCAGCATTGAAAATCAGATGCCAAATCCAATTTACAAAATAGGAAATGAATATCCTTTCTGAAACACCTGTAATGTATCCTGGAGTTAAACTAGCAAGAAAAAATGTTTAACCTGCACTGTGAGCTTGTGTTTGGCCTTATATTTTGAGGATAGTTGTCTTGTGGGAAGGAATGATGTAGGACAACTGGAAGTTGAAAAGATCTTGAACAAATCAAGATTTCTTGAGAGACGTCTGGCAATCACCAAAAGCAATTCTATGTGGTTCTTTGCTACAGCCACTCATGTTGCCTCTGTGCTCATGCACACCCAGAGATGTTTCACACAGACACGAGAATAGAACAAGGCCCAGTGCTGAACTGTAGTATGCAGTGGTAGAGTATTGCATGAACCAACATAGGCATTACTGTCTAGATTTTTTTAAGCCTTGTGTGTAAATTCAGACTAATGTAAAGTTTAGTTGCGATTAAATATAATTGTTAATCATGGCTAATCTCTAAAGATGGCAATTCAGGAAGTACTTTGCTACTCAGTGCTGTTTATGCAGCAGTCACTTAGTATGCTTTATTCCAGCTGAGCTGGCTGATTGAATTACACAGAGGCCATTCAGAAAGTGTTACCTAGACAACCCTTCAACTTGGCCTTTTGTGCTCAAATTTTATCTCAGTCATCTTATCTCAAAGCTGAGCATATGTCTCAGGTTGATTTTCCCACCCCAAAAGCATCTGCCAGAATGGAAGGTGAATGGATTTGGTTTGGGGAAGTAGCCTCACAAACTTCCCCTCCAGCACAGCTCCTCTAAAGTCAGGCTTCAGTAGATTTCCAGTAATGCAGCATAATATGTCCACTTCAGTGAAGAGCTGAAAGCTAAAGGCAAAAGCTAGCCTCTTAAGCTGCTCAGGAGCCTCTGAAATACTGTGCTGAGTGCTACAAATTGTGCTGATACATTTTTAACATTTTTTAAAATTATTATAACCATTATGACCCGTTCATTTTACAGTTGTTATACAGTCATGCACCTTGGGAGTTTCACAAAGTGTAGGGGTTAGCAAAATATTTTCCTCTGTTGACATCAACACACAACTCAAAAGTAGCTGCAACTTGTCAGTGTGTCAAGAGGTAAACAGGAATTTTCTTCCAGACCACTGCTGTCAGGTGATATCTTCATAGTGAAAGATTCCAATCTAAGAGCCAAGCTTGTTTCTGTAGGTACTGATCAATTCAGATAGTTGAACAATTCAGAAATTCACAGTAGTGGAATAATCAAGATCAGTTCTTCAAAATTAGCAGTAAGTAGAAAATGCTATTAACCGTATCAACATATGATGACGTTTCATCAATAACTCTTTTGCTTGGAAAAGAATAACTGGTGTGGTCATTTAAATGATTGCTTCATATAGCACTGTCATAAAGTTTATGCAAGCAATCTTAATACAGGGCAATAACTGAAAAGAAATCAATTAATAATATATGGGAGGAGTAACATACAATATTGTGGAGATGTCTCAATTATCTGGTTTTTTTTAATAAAACCCAAGAACACTACCTGAAGAAGTCATCATATATCACTCACGTTGTCAAACAGTTTTCACTGGGTCTTTTTCAGACTTTTTTAGCTTTCATTGAGCTCTCTAGAAACTATCTTTCCACAGCTTTAACAACATTTTCATTACACACATCCGTGTGAAAGTATTGTTCAGACCATTTTTTCAGTTGCCTGATTCTGCAATTTATGTGCAGTTCTGGAGACATCACCTACCTATGTTAACAATTTAAAAGCTATTTTAATACATGTGTGCAAAAGTGCAAAAGGCTGAGTCTTGCCTGCTATACTTGCTCCATTTTGTTAGCAGAAGCAGTCTAAGGGAAGAGAAGTGGGTAGCAGCCAAATGTTTTCTGATGTAGGAGAGGGTTCATATACACCTACTCTATAGCAGGGATGACAGGTGGGCAGCTGACACATAAATGGAAACTAGGGATTGATGTGAAAATCAGTGACACAAATAGGAGAGCAGTGTTATCAGTTTTAGCATCAATTTTTAGGAGCACTGCTGTATTGTGTGACTAGTCTGAATACAAGAGTCTTTGGGTAGAGACAAAGAGAAGCCCTTACCCTATGTGGACAACCTGGTGACAGTATTGGGGCCCAGAGAAACTTGTTGGTTTCACAGTTTGAATGGGCAGACTCCTCAACAGCCCAGTCTGACCCAGCAACTTAACACTGGAACTCTACAGGTGCCTGAATGACCCTGTCTCCCTGTGGAGAAGACAATACATACAAATATATATGCACATATATTTAATAGGAAGGTTTCAAGTTACAAAAGCTTAAGAAGTTAGATACATGTACACATTTATATGCACACATAAAGATGCATGTCTGCATGTGTGTGTGTTCACAGGCACATATGTGCACACATTCTCTCTCTTGTCTGTGTGACCAGGCTTGATGCAGCCCAGACAAGCCTTGAACCCCTGACTAGACTTGCCCACATCCCAAGGGAGAGCCAAGAGAGCACTTGTCAGAGACACGAGACCTATGCATCCCAAGGGACCAGCCACATTGTCAGCAAATGGACATCCTCAGGCATCCTGTGCTGAAGGGGTACCTCACAGTCCGGACAAAGTCTTTTTTGGTGTCCTAGTTAACATTGTTAGGTAGCTGTGGTGTTAATGCAATGTTTTCAGATGCTGTAGTTCTCCCTGAAACACCATGCTGTCCTTGAACTCCTTTTGAAATAATCCCTAACTTCATTCATCCACATTGATAATCTGCTCACTGGAGTTTTTCTTACAGAATGAAGAGGATGAGGAGGAACAGCCTCTCAGCCTGGCCTGGCCTGAAACCCCACGCAAGCAGGTCACCTACCTTCTTGTGTTACCCATTGTGTTTCCACTGTGGGCTACCCTGCCAGATGTCAGAAAACCTGTAAGTAACTGTTGCAAGTTAGTGTGTTCTGCATAAAGGGTGGCTCTTTAGTTAAATGCCAAAAAAGAACTAGAGCTATAGGTTTCTTTAATGTTTTTTTATTCGAAGAGGCCACAACATTAGTATTCAAATCTTCAAATGGCAAATGGCTGTTTATGAGCAACTGGTTGGTAATAGCTCTATAAAGATCATAATTTGTATTCACTTGCACTTTATGACATAAAGTGAATGGTCTGAAAAATTCTTTGAGGTCTTCACAATTATATTTCTGAGTCTCTGCTGAACATGAGTGCTGATTATCTGTTTGTCTGCAGTGCCCTAAAGGGTATGACTGGAAGGATTTGAGACTGTCTAAACTTTTTCTGTAGTTCAAACATAATGATATTCTTTTAAATTATATTCTTTTAAATTTATGTTCTATTAGACCTTTCTCTTCTACCCATAATCTTGTAATTTTCATGCTAAGATGAGATCCGTAAGTCCTTTCATGTATAAAATACCTGCTAGCTTTTTCCTAAACACAGCTTGAAGTAACGTAAGACTGACAAGTTACCAAGGCTTACCACTTTTATACAAATAGACCAGACTGGGAAGGCTCATGGAAAGTAAAAGAGAGAGTGTCAAGAACTGGAAAAAAAATTAGTGTTGTTTTAATCTCTTTTCTTTTCTGGATCAAAACGGGTTTAAAACTGCTGCAAGAGAGGTATGCACAGCATGTAAGTTTATAAATCAACACCCTGAATTCTTTTTTCCCTTCTCACACACACAGACCTTTCCATCCCACATGCTGAAAAACTGCAATTCAGTGGAAGAAGGAAGCTAAAATAAGATCCATGACTTGTTTTTAAATAAAAGGCTCCAAAGGCTATAAAGCAACATTTTATCTTCTTTCCCTTCTGACACTTTTTCCTCCAATCTTTAAGCTTTCTTTTTCTTAAAAATTCTAGAAAACTCTGGAAATCACTTTTTTTTCATAACACTCGGAACATACTACATGAATTTCAAGACTGCTAATTTCTGAAGTTATGCCTTCCTTTTGTCACTCAAAACAATCCTTGTAATTTTTTTCATCATTTGGCCTAAAATGAGCAGGAAATATTTATGAGCATTATTTTGAATTTTGAAAATCTGAAAGTAATTCAAGTAGATTGCAGATTTATCCAATATTCTGTACTGTACAAATGAGAAAAGTTTTGTAAATAAGTTTTTTAAAGTGAATATCTTGACAAGTTGCCTGCAAGTGTGTGATGCATGATTATTGATACTAGCACCATTCTCAACAGAAATCCATGCTGACATCCAGCAGCTAAAATACCCTGCCGTACCACAAAAGATAAACATGGTTGTATGTGCCATATAGGCAAGTGGATAATAGAGTTTTAAAACTCCATTCGCTGAAAGGAGTAGTTTCTTATATAGAAGAAAAAAAAAAAAAAAAAAAAAAAAAAAAAAAAAAAAAAAAAAAAAAAAAAGAAGTAACTTGTAATTACATGTAGATTAACAGAAGAGATAATGGGCTGTATCAACTTGTGAAGACCACCTCTTTTATTATAACCTTACTCCATTGTCCATCCCAGCCAGATAAATGGCTCTTGGGGCTCTAGTCCTGCTATCACTGGACCTATATGGGGGAGTTCCTTCTATCCCTGCAAATTCCCATTAAAAACGAAGACCTACAACTTCCATGAACTCTTGTTGCCATTCAGAGATGCACTGTTACCAAGGGGACAAGGACAAGTTCCTGTGTCCAGTTAGAGGAACATGTTCTGAGTAGAGTTAAGCATTGTTAAATGTGAAAAAAAGATCAAACTTTGCAATGCAGATACATTTATGAATGAAACAAATGTGAATCATTCAGGTTAAAGATGTTGGTAATAATGCTGGCTAAAATTAAAGAGTTACCTTCCAAAATATTCAGCACACACTACTTTCCAGGATCAAGTTCTTAGAAGAAATGCCTTCATACCTGGATTATTTTTGATACTTATAGCCCTATTTTTCAGACATTGGCATTAAATAAATATATAGAAATGTATCAAGAAAAATGTTCTTAAAGTTTCTGATAGACAGGAACAGTACCAATCCATCTAATCTACAGTGGAACTACAAAACCCTTTTGCTTGTGTTAAAGGAAACTTCTCTCATTTATCTGTTACTAGGACTACAAAAGAGCCAATTGCTAATAAACTCTGCAATCTGTCTTTACAAGGCAACCACCACAATAACTACTGAAAAAGATGGAGAGAAGTACTGCTGTTTGCTGTTTCTGACTAATTCTTCTAGGAAAATGCTTAGAATTGGCAGCTCTCTGTATTTCAGGGCATTGGGGAGTAGAAATTACATAAGTCTCAAAAGAATGCTGAGACTATTTACAAAACGAGCATGATTATTATTGTTATACTCTGGAATAAAATTCAGCATACAAAAAAGAATCAGCATTCTTGTTATGGGTTTTTTGAATTTTCATCTATATGCAAATTATATAGCAGCATCTATGGAGTCCATTTTTGATTTCATCACCTGTAAAATTTACAAGCTTTAAATTTTGCCCTTTCTGAATTTAAATGTTCCCCATTTTAAAATAGGTAATTTAAGTGTTAAGCTTATTAAAGTATCTTGGACTGCTGCTTATCAGTTAATTTTAGTGGGAGAGGATTAGCTAAGACAGGCGAGGAGTACACATGCTGCAAAGTTACTGACTTGTAATTCTTAGCCATCCAAATTCCATGGGTGTCTGACTCAGATAGGCAGTGTCTCCTTGTTTTGCAAGAAGCATTTGGTGTACATAATTGCACCATCAGAGAGCTTTTACTAACCAGTACGGCTCTGGTTGTATTAGTTTTGCTCAAGGCAGTGTATGCTTAAATCTTGAGTATTGTGCAGTGATCATTCAAATTGCATTGCTGCAAGGTGCTTTGTGCAGATTCTGTGACCGGTTCCAACAAGTTTATTGCTTCATTGCCTCTGTTAACCATATGTCTTGCCAAAAGATCACAGCTTCTACAAGGAAGATGAAAAATGTTGAAAGTTGGAAAAGTTGACTACTAAGAATGGTGGGAAAAAGTGCTAGCTGCTTAGTTTTAAAAGAGGAAATTCCTGTTTAGATTAGTTTACTTCTACCCATCTTAATTCTGCTCCCACTGCTATCAGATCATTATAACAGCCATTGATACATTTCTTTTAAATTGTGTTCCTTTTCACATTAAGGTCTTCTGTCCCCCAAGGCATATTGAATTTTGATTTTACACTTAAAAGTCCATTTGAGGTTTTGAATATCATAAGCTCATTATCATATTTTCTCTTTTGATAGAAATTTAGAACTCTCTTCTGAAAAAGTAACTCTGTAATGAGTTGAGGAGCAATTAAGAAATAGATCAACCAAAGTACCCTGAGTAGTTCTAAAAACAGTGCTTGTGACAGTAGTGGAATTTATATGAAAATGATGTTTCCATGTGCCATGGTGGTTATTTAAGGGTAATCTGTTTAAAACACCTACTGGACTTCTTTTACTCCAACAGAAGTTTAGTTATTTATATTATGAGGGAGTTTAGAGTGACAGGTTCATGAAATTATTTGGGTTGGATGGGAACCTTAGAGATCATCTAGTTCCAACTCCCATGACATGGGTTGGGACACCTTTCATAGACCAGGTTGCTCAGCTCCTCATCCAACTTGGCCTTGGACACTACCAGGGATGGGGCATTCACAACTTCTCTGGGCAGTCTGTTCCAGTGTCTCGCCATCATCATACTGAAGGCTTCTTCCTACTCTGAACCTGCTTTCTTTCAGTCCTCTTGTCCTGTCACTACATGCTCTTGTGAATAGTCTCTCTCCGTCTTTCTTAGAGGCTCCCTTCAGGTACTGGAAGGCTGCAATTAGGTCACCCCAACGCCTTCTCTTCTCCAGGCTGTACAATCCAAATTCTCTTAGCCTTCCCTCACAGAAGACGTCTTCCATCCCTCTAGTAGTGTTGTTAAATCTGTACCATTTTTAATATGCGTTCCTGTGTATATCCAGTTGTGAAATTGTATAGGTCATGTTAGTCAACATGCTCAATTTTTAGGAGGACATTTAGCATTATGCAAAGTACACACAAGGAGTAAGTGCTCTGTAGCACAGCTGGCAGCTGCACCTGCTGCTGGAGCAGATATGGACCTTCTATTTGTCCTGTGCTGTAGATGAGTGTGCACAATTGCCATTGCTGACTTTACCCTTTTTACATCAGTTAATGTCCCAAGCTCATTCCAGTTACATCAGCAGAAAATTTGTACAGTCTCTGATTGTTTGCAGGTTCAGCTGGCAAAACACAGTGACATTCCTGCTTGACCAGCTCTAATGGCCAGCCCAAAACACTGATCATCTCTTGTTCTACAGCCACCCTGTGGTTCTGTACTGATCAGTTCCTAAATGTGAAGCTGTTTTATAATAATGCCTGTTGAGCTTGTTATATAAGAAAAGCTGGCTGTGCAGCTCTGTAAACTCCCTAAAAAAAGAAGTGTTTATTAATGCTTGAAAAATTGGAATCAGAAAAAAATGGTATTTTCTCTCCAAAAGTCACATTGAGGGAAAGCCCTTCAATCCCATCTACTCTCACATCTAGGAATGATCCACGGTCTTATGAGCCTCCTGGTGCAGCAGGGGCATGATCTGCAATGAAAGGTGGCACAAAAATTCTGGAGTGGAAGTAGATTTGGTGAGGACAGAATGGGAAGTACAGCAGGATTGAGCAGCATCTGAAAGAGGCATTCAGAGTGGTATAACTTATTTCCACAGGCAGTTATTCATGCAAATCTGTAGGACTCCAATAGTCACATGTCAGAAATCATCTGGGGTAAGGTCTGCATTCAGAAGGTCAATGACCATAAAGAAAGACTGGTAGAATTCATTCACAGGACAAAACAAATTTAATTTTAAGTACTGATTTCATTTAGATAGTGTTTGCCTGATGAAGTACTGCAGTTTTGCTTCCTTCCTTTAGTAGTTAACTTGACCTCTTTTTGTTACATAGATTCAGTTAGTCAATAGGAAATATGGAAAATGCAAAAGATTGGAAAGACTAGAAACCAAAATAAATCATTAATCTGAATATAACCCATTCATTGGCTGCAAAAACACTGTCTGTTCAAAATCTGGCACTAGTAAGGGAGATTGTGAAAATTAAGTTACTTCAGTGTTACACAGAGTTTTAAATTCATTGAAGGCCATGACAGTATGTTTTGAATATTTTTATAACATCAAATTTCTTTACAAAATGAAGCATGGAAATATGTGCTTAATATATCTTCTATTGAGAAAGTGAGTAGTTTTCACAAGCAGAGTAAATGCCATAATAAATTTTAGGTGTGCATGTTTTTAGCTCTGCCATATGGCAGTCTTTGTTATACTGACTGTGAAATTTGTTGAAAAGTTACTAATGTGGAAAGGAAAGATATATGCACCTGTTGAAGCAATTTTAAAACATGAATTCTCAAGAAACATGAGATTATTAATAAATTTAATAGTCAAATGACTACCAACAGTACTGTAACAAATTATGATAAAAATGACAACCCAAAACTTGACATTCATCATACAAGTGCTTAGGAAATCTTACTTGATGACTGAGGGAATTAGAAGAATGAGGCCTAGGTAACTATATACCAAAGTCAGAACATCTGTTTCTTATCTTTCTTGACAGGTATTTTAATCATCTGATGATAATCAGAACAGCTGCTTAGAACAGGCCTCAGAAAAAATGAGGGAGGCATGCCACCCTTCAAATATAGGTTTTCACTGTTTCTGCTTGTTTCTGTTTCAGACATCAAGAAAATTTTTTCCTATCACGTTTTTTGGCTCTATCAGCTGGATTGCCTTCTTTTCTTACTTAATGGTCTGGTGGGCACACCAGGTAAGGAGGTGATACTGGTACAAAATAAAATCCCTGCATTATGTTTTGCACTAAAAAGATAATTTCCAATCAGAGTCCATTAATTTCATGCTGGGTGCTGCTTTATTTTGGGAGCTGTGACTATGGATGAAGTAAATCAGTACTCCTAAATGGAAAGTGGTTCAGAGAGCTGTGGTTGGCCTGACCACAGGACTCGATCATCCTTGTAACATAAGAACCATCAGCAACTGCCTGTCAGTACCTTATGCTTCTGTTTGAAAGACTTTCTCCTGGGATATGGGGAAGTCCATGAAATCTAGTATTTCTCTGATCTTACCTGGTATTCTCCAAACCAGTGAGAAACTCCAGGACAGCTGAAAACATTTCTTCACTGAAGGACACTTTTTTTCTGGTTTTGTTTAAACCCTTCTAGGTTGGAGAGACCATTGGTATTACAGAAGAAATCATGGGATTGACTATTCTAGCTGCTGGCACATCCATTCCTGACCTTATTACCAGTGTTATTGTAGCACGCAAAGGTCTGGGGGACATGGCTGTTTCCAGTTCTGTTGGAAGCAACATATTTGACATCACAGTGGGGTAAGTTCTACACCAAGAAAATTGTATCTATTTTAAACAAGTCTTTTGTTCTTAACACACTGCTGTGGTATTACTCACAAGCAGCAAACTTTTAAAAGGAGAGTGATGCAGTGAGTGTTACTGTGGAAAGTGTTCTGAAATTTATAGATATCTGCATGAAGAAATGTTTTAAATTCATGGCCTAATCTTTGCTTTGATATATTACAGAGAGGCTTAGGCAAGTGAATTGCACCTTAAAGTTGTGCAAGGGCATTGTTCTGAAAAGGAATTTCAAAGCTTTTTATACTTTTGTGAGGTTGCTATTTGCTTTCTGCTACCACTTGTGCTTATATTAGAGCTTTCTTTATAAATGATGATGAGGAACAATTAATTGCTTCAGCAGTATTCCACATGTTTGCTGTAATAACAACAGAAAGTCATAGTCTGGTGTAACTCAGGCTGCTGTTGACATGTGATTAATTTCTTTTTCTATACCTGACAAGTCCCAAATTACAAACCAATTTTATGTTAACAAAAAGGACTCTTTTTGTAGCTCTTACAATGTGAAGCTACATGAGATTGTGCAGAAGTTTTCTATTTACACTTCACTGCTTCATGGCAGCTCTAGGGTAATGATTTGTGCCATAATGTTATAATTCAAATTCTTTTTTGATCTTTTGAGAGTAAGGTAGATCAGATTCAGAAATGGTGTAATCCGTGCCTCAATGTTTCAAAAATGAGCAGGAAATACAAAAATAAATTTTGGTTTTTTACCCACATTCCCATCTTCAACATAGGATGGAGGTACTGACAATCATGTCCTTACCTTCAATTTCTCCATCTTTGGTTGTTTCTTGCTGTCACACACAAACAGAAGAACAAGCCTAGTTATAGTTACAGTGCCAGACAGCCTGGCTGTAGAAGAGATTCTGGTTTTCACAGCTGAAAATATCCCAGCAACTGCACAAAGGTACAAAAAAGGATCCTGAAGTGAGAATGCATAGTAAATATCTTTTTTACTTTATCTTTTAGCTAATGGCAGTACTTTAAATATAGTAGGAATACTTGGCCACTTTTCTATTAATCCAGAAGCATTAAGTCTTTGAAATATCTATATGCAGCAAACCTAAAATACATGAAAACCATGTCCTCCAACTTGGAGTACAGAGGATGCATTAGAAAATTATTTCTCTTTTGCAGTCCTTTCTTACTTTAAAAAAATGTTTAATCTTCCTGCCAATGGAATTTGTTTTGTCTTGCACCAGTCTGCTACATTTACAACAGAAATGGCACAGTTGAGCTGGTGTAGTTAGTACTGCAGCTGTAATAAATTATTCTCTCCTGAGCTGCTTATTCTAAGTTTTAATGTTCTGAGCTTCTGACAACTTCATGCTTTCTAAGCCTGCTAAGCTCCAATCAGTGTCTTAAATATTTATTTCAGCTTGACATCTTGCAGAGGGATATTGTCTCCTTCTGTGGTGTGAGAGATGAGAAACGCAATGACAGCAAGCACAGAAATAGAAGCTAGGTTGAAGTTCAGTTGAAGTTCACAGTTTAAGAGAGGTTTATACAGTAAATGTGGGCAAAGATATTTAAGGGTGAAATTTTGTGAGCAGTGCCTTGCAGAGTGCTGGCTCTTCATGGCAAAGACATGTTTCTATGCAACCCACCCTCCTGTCAGGCAGGCTCTTGGAAAGAGGGCACATAGCTTCTTCTGCAGATGGTGGGAAATCTAGAAACAAATTAAAGGGCTTTTCCACTTCACAGACAGGATGCCAGGTGATTTGCCAGCCAAGGGAAATAAAATTCACCAGTATGATTGGTGGAAGAGTGAGGGGCAAAAATGCTATGTGTTCCCTGCAAGAACCAAAAAGCTTACAATTTATATTTATGCAACTATTTGAAGAGTTGAAACTCTTCCTGCCTTACTTTATGCAGGAAGCCTTTGGTTGTGTTTTGAATTGTCACCAGAAACTTCCTAGTGCTTCTTTCTGGACTTCTGCAATGTTTTAAATTATTTTTTCTGTTTCTTAACAGCCTTCCACTTCCATGGCTCCTGTATGCTGTGGTTAACAGCTTTGCCCCAGTGCCAGTCAGCAGCAATGGTCTGTTCTGTGCGATTGTCCTCCTCTTCATCATGCTGCTCTTTGTCATCCTCTCCATTGCTTCCTGCAAGTGGAGGATGAATAAAATCCTGGGTTTCCTCATGTTTGGGCTTTATTTTGTGTTCCTGATTGTCAGTGTCCTTCTGGAGGACAAAGTGATCCAGTGTCCTGTCTCCATCTAGTGGAAAGTGCTGGTTTTTGACTGGAAAAAAAAAAAAA
>WEIU01017690.1:50478-81874 GCA_013389925.1 Aegithalos caudatus
ACTCTGGGCATCAGCAGCAGAGACTGCTGCCCTACTGAGGGCAGGTAGGGAATAGAGAGCAACTGGCATCAAATCTTATAGGAAGACCTTTATGTATACCATTAAGGACTGGTATCCTGTAATGGCATTTCTATACTGTCTTAAAATATGTCTCATTTCTTTCCCATGTGTTTTTTCCTATCACATATTTATCTTGGAAGATATTAAAAATAACTTTCTCCTCCAGAGTAAGACATCTCATGGCTCCCACTGTCTTCTATCTGTTGGCAGTTCATTTTTCAAATGAAACAGACAGGACAGATTTCAGTTGTGTGCTGCTTGCTGTGAAGGCTGCCTGTGATGTTTATTCTTTCCAAGGCACCTTTCTACTGCTAGGGTAAACTGTGGATACTTGGATGGTGATGTGCTCTTTGATTACAAGACAACAACTTTACTGGCTGGTAGAGAAAAATAGAAGTGGGATGGAAGGAAATGCTTAGTCCATTATCCTACACAGAAGGAATTCAATCTTAAACTGTAATGCTGAGAGAATAGTCAAAAGCTTCTCTAACCCATTGACTGGATGTCAGTAAGTTGTCCTGGCTCAGTGCTGCCAGAAATGCACACACTTGTTGCAACTTTCCTATTTTACAATCTCAGCAAATTTCCCAGCATAATGTGTTTCTCATTGTTTGTAATTATTTTAGTGTGGGATCATGAACTCTTCTCAACATTGCACATCTAGAAGCCACTAGATGTGCTTGTTTGGTTTGGTTTCTGTTTTCTTCAGCCAAAGTTCTGAATGACTTCCCTAGGGATCTGGTCCTCCACGCTGCCCAAATTCTCCAGCAAGCTGGTTGGTGTTGAAGCCTGTTCCACCTGCTTGTATGCCTGTGCTCACTTACTCAATTGATATTGCTGTCCACATAATCCTTATGAAGTATAAATGAATAATTAATAGAAAAATTGGCATTATGACAAAGATCCTGTTCTAGCTTAGCACTTTCAGGACACCAGCTTTGCAACATAGTAAATAAGACAAGAATGCTACTTCAGATTAAATAACCAACCCTCTGTGTCACCAGCATCTCTGAATGGAATAAATATTGAACATAATTTTTGGAAGGGATTTCTGGTAGCATTTGAATAGGATCATGTTTCAGATTGTAGCCAGTTTTAAAGGTTTTCTGCACTAACTTCATTGCAATTAAATATGAGAATGGGCCCCATTGGTACAAAATACCATTGGAGTTCTACAACTATTGCCTGTTTTCCCTCTGTAGAAGCCACCCTGGTCACAACTTGCTATAAGCTATAAAGTGTGATAAAAAGTGTGGTGTGAACATTCTCTCCTTAAGAACTACATGTAGACATGGAAAAATCTTTCAGCAAAGCTCTACGTATTTTAAATTAATTATTTTACTGAAAGCTAGTGCTTTCTTATAGTGCAAACAGGCTCTTGTGTCTGTATGCTTCTGCTTATGTATCCAGTTGATGTGGCTGACTGCATAAACTTCATGAAGCATAAAGCACAGTGGGTGACAAGCAATCTTATCTAGGTGTCATTTGTTTGTAATGGCAATGAACCTACCATATAATTTCCACATATACTACTCTGAAGTAGTTTATGGTCACTGTCACTCATGGTACTGTTGTGTGTGGATATGAAGGTCCACAAAGTGGTAAGTTAAACATGTAGTTAATCCAAGTACTGTGAAAAAATAGATGCTTAGAAATATTATTAATGTTTGGGTGTTTTTTAAGGGATTATTTCTCTGGTTGTCTCTTCATTACATACTTTGCAAAAAAAGGGGATATTCAATGTTTTTTAATTATTATCTGTTCAGCAGAAATTCCTTAAAATAGCATCTTGTGGTCCATATAACTTACGTTCTGAGTCAAGTCTGTATCAGATGGTTTTCTTTATTTAAAACAAGGAAATAATCCTTTCTCTAAGAACTGGCCCAAGGAAATACAGAATAATTCTACCATTGACCTGGACAAGATAGAGACTTTTATCTTAGATTCCCGTATTTCATAAATGCAGTTACATAACAAATACAATTGTCTTGGGAGCTATGTACAGAGAGGTAAATTACATTTGCTTGTATTCTTGGAAACAATTTTACCTCTTGTAAATAACACAACGGAGAAAGAGGCATGGTTTAAGCAGGTGATTTTTTTTTTTCCTTTTTTCTGCTATTCCTGGAAAGTTAAATTGAATAATTTGCACTTGTAAAAATATTTGCAAAAAATTATTTTGAGATTATCAAATGGAATAGTTTGCACTCGAGTGTGGAGAAGAATCCTGCTCCAGTCCTCCAACAGCCATGGGTTTCGTTCCTGGTTGATGTTAAAATTATCCTTCTTTGGTCTGTTGCTATCAGTTACAGGAGTATCCGTATTGCGATATCTGTCATTTCCATTGGAACTGCGGACAGTCACTTCCAAATTGAAGTTCTGCAGCCATCAAATACAACAGTCATGTATGACTAGTAGGTTTGCAGTGTTGCTAGGTGTCAGTGTGCAGCATCCCAGGACTTGTCTCTGGATGGGTGCAGATAGTTTGAGCCTTCCCCTGCCCGTGCTCCTGCCTGACCAGATGCAAGCCGTGTCTTTCCAGAAGTCAGGGCATCACATTTGCATGGCACTGAGCCCATGCTCCAGCCAGCCAGGCACAAGTCAGTCCCAGCCTAGAAGCCATGTAATCCCTTGGACTGTGGGTAGACCAGACACACAATTGGCCATATCATTCCTACATACATGAAACAGCCCAGGACAGGACTGAGTAATTAAAGACTGGTAAATGAACTGTACATTCATGTAGATTTATTGTAAGTTCACCACTCATCAAACACAAAACCAATCCCAACAATGAAATTCGTACACATTTTTAAAGATGGTGCACTTTACTATTTTATTTTTATTTTATGTCACATAGTTGTCTTAATGAAAAAAGAAGCCATAAAAAACCCAGAAAGACTAGTATGGGATTTCTAAGTAAGGGGATTATTAAAGTGAAGAATCAATTCCATGTCTCTGTTTAAGGTATATGTTAAATACTGACAAATAAATGTTCAATAAAGCAGAATCTGGTTTGCCTTAGTGATGCTGTAAGTTGGGGGAGTTTGCTCCTCCTACTCTTGAGTTTTCCTGTGGGGCTGTACAAAATGCTGCACACTACCTTTGCAGTAGGGACTCAAGCAGGCTACCCTTGTTCACCCCAGGAGAAGGAATAAAATGCTTGCAGAGTCAGGCCCAACAAAGCAATTAAATCATCAGCTTCTCTGATTTTTCTCCCACTGAGATCACAGTAAAGGAAGCTCCTTATGTTTTAGTAAGTTCATAAGAGATGAGTTGCTTCTGTCAGTTTTTCAAAAAGTTTTCGGGGTCAGGTTATCCAATAGAAATTAATAATTTATTTTAATCCCTTATCAAAATTAAGTAATGCCAAAGGATTTCACTTGGTTTTGTGTTCATTTCCATTATCAAGATCTCTGTCGCAGTTTTAATTTTGCAATCCTGACTCTGGGGATTTGACTTACATGAATTAAAATTATTTCTGTCACTTAAGATGGCAAGATCAGGACATGGTATTGTGAAGTGAAAATAGTAGTGTGTTATAACTGACAATCAGATGCTATTTTTGTAATAAATCATTTTTAGCATGTTTGTTTCACTTTGTAGTTTTCATACTCTTATCATCCCCCATTTTCAGCCTATTGTAAGAAAAATCTGGAGTCCGTCATCTTTACTAATTTCAAACTTTAAAAGTAAAAATACATTGCCATTTATTTTTTATTTTTCAAGTCCAGGCAACCCCCTGAAAATTACAGGTTTTCTCATGGTTAAGTGTATGGATCATTATTCACTAGATGAAAGTCTTGTATTTCTGAATTAGTATATTCTCTGTGAATATAAGTTTGTATATAGTATGAAAGTTACCTTTATTTGTACATAGGTTCTTGGAAATAATCCCTTCTATCAAGGTCCTACTTCAATATCTACAGAATGTGGTGTGTACACTTTCTCACCTTATATTAATACAGAGTTCTTCATATAAATCACTTAATGTAACTGAGTTGTTTAAGTGTGAATACCAATAACAACAATAAATACTAATAAAAAGACTGAAGAGTGTGTCAATTTGCTCAGTATCTTTTGTCTTAATGGTCCTGGGTTTGCTGTTACTCTGAAAATAGTATTTAAACTACCTCCTACAGGCTGAGTGATCATCTCCAGTGCTGCTCGTCATCACTGGTGTTCAAGATGCACTGCTTGCCTCTTGCCATGTCCCAGTGCTATCTTCTGTGTATACACAGAGAAAGGAAATTACCTGTCTTTCAGCGAGCTTAAAATTTTTCATCTACAGCCCAATGTGAGTCCAAACCACCTGGAGCTGTGAATGTCTGAAGCCTTGTCATTCCATTCAGGATGAAGTTCCCTTACATTTCTTTACTGATACATTTGATCACAAGATGTTTTGAATGCCATTTTTTTTTACTTTGACACCTTATTAAATCTCCAGGCTGCACAGTCTGTTGTCCTTGCAAGTGAGGTTTCTCCTTTTTTTTAGTCTGTCTTTGGGTGAATTATGCATTTAAATAAAAGAATGATCTTCAATAAATTACAGCAAGAGAAAGTCAATAATACTAAAATTTTCCCATAATCAACCAAACTTTCCATCTTCACAAGTTATAAAACATTGCACATGGACATTATTACTTAATATTTCTCCTATAGTATCCCCAGGAAGTCATCCTCCCCAATAAATTTAGGGGTTTTTTTTGTGAGGCATCATGTCAACACTGAAGGTGTGAGCTCAGGAGAGAGGTTTTTCATTCATCTTTAACCTTACTAGAGCCTTAAAATTTTAGATTGGAAGCAGAAGAAATTTGCAGATAACCTAGGAGTTGAGAATGGTGATTGTCCTGAGGCATTTATGCCTGCCAAACAACAAAAAACAAGAAGGTCAAACACAGCCTACAAAAACCAAAGCTGGTGTAGGCTTAAAGTCACAGAGGCACATGAGGAATATTTCGAAATTTAGGTTTGAGATAGTTTGTAAAAAGACATGTAGGCTTTATCTGAGAAGTAAACATTCATACATACACACAGAGAGGTGTTCATATCTTTGCTCTATGGGTAATGTGTTTTCTTACCCTTCTGCTTGCTAACATTTGATCCCTTCCTCAGCTACAGTGACTTTTGTAAACTTCAGGATTTAAAATCCTTCAGTATCACAGCAGTCCTTGATGGTATATGACTGGGTTGAGCAGGGAGAAAAGAAAAACATATATATTAACCACAGTCCTGCCTGGGGGAATGAAGGCAAGTTGCCTTACAGTGTATAAGCTAGTATTTCACTGCCTTACCTGCAGTGCTGAATGTTCACTATTGCTTTTCACCATTACTTTTTTTCCTTTACAAGTAGTTGTATTTGGAGTGTTCTTTGACAAAGAGAAAAGCAATATCCATGTTAAAACTGAGTTCAAACTTCCCTTCCCTAGAAAGACTTCAGAATTTCCCTTTAAAACAAGGAGTTGTTCCTTTTCTGTCAACACATATCTCAGAGAAATAAGTATTTGTGCCAGAAACTTGCAGAGTACAGAGAGCTAGACTACATATTTTAGCGCTGAAGAGATTTTCCATCCTTCATCTCTTATTTATGCAGATTTTCACATCACAATTTGAACAACATATATATTTTGTGGACAAGGGGGAATTTTTTGGTAGGATGATGAAGTACTAGCAAATAGTTGTAAATTTACAGTATTGCTTCTGAGTCATCAAACCCAAATTGAACCATTTTAGCTAAATATGAGGATAGTCAGAGAAGTTACCAGCATCCTGTAAGCACTCCAGTGGTTGAACAAGAATTTTACAATGAATGAAACTTCAAATGAACAGGAGGTGTCCCACAAAAGTTTGTGCTGCTTGCAAACATTTTTGCCTGTCCACCAGCAATGATGAGTAAATACCAGCCCTCAGATACAACTTTCCACTAACTGCTGCTAAAAATGTGAAACTGCATGTGCTGGTTCTGCTGTGTTGGAGGATTGCCTGAAGTGGGGGTGTGTCAGAGCCAAAGAGCGGGTCTGGCTTGGGCTTGCTGTCTGAGGCAGAGGAGGCAGAGGGAGGAGGTGGGTGGGAGGGTGTGTTTGTAGGCACTGTCTGGCATGGGAAAACATGCCACTTTGTTGGACCTTGCATCTGATGCTGTGATCCAGAGAGCACGGGAGGAGGGAAGACTGTGAGAAAAACTGACATAACAATCAGTTACAATTTATGTCTAAAAGGACATATAACAGATGGTTTTCTATCCTGCCTCTCTGCAGCCCAGTTAAATTTTGCTGTAAAATGAAGGGATACAACCCTGAGTAACACCCTCTTGGGGACCCTGTCAACAGGGAGGTTGGACTCAATGAGCCCACCAGTGATGCCTTTCAACCTTACAAATTCAGTGATTCTGTGAATGGTGGAGTGCACTGTATGGTGACAGTGAAAAAAAATGCTCCCACTGCCCGCTCCTCACCCCCACTTATTTCCTGCTCTTTGTCACTGACTAGTATGAGGGAAAAGGGAAACTACTCCCAGAATTGTCAAATTTCTTGTGAAGATCTGGATCTGCCCTTGTCATGTACTGCCTGCCTGTCTGCTCACCTGCCTGCCTTGGTCCAATGCCATATCACTGGTCAGAATTTGCCTCTCACAGCAGCAACCAACTCTTGCTGATTTGGTAGCTGTATTTTCAAGACCAAGAGATTGTAGTCTGATCCTCTGAACTAGGACACACTGATAGTCAAAACTAGCTCTAAAGAATTTCATTAAAGTTCACAAAACACAGGACTATTGAAGAAAAATCAGTTTAAGTGTTGGAAACATTAGCTTCTACCAGGCTAATGTGCTGTAAGATTCAGCATTTGTGCCTCAGTCAAAACTATCAGTAAACCCATTTTCTGTTATGTTATATTATATAATGATTTTTTGAAAAATTATTCCCTAATATTCAGTTTACCTTCCACTCAGAGTGGAGTAGGATGTAAACAATTTTCAGCAAAGATTTTACCAGAAAATAACTGGAAACAGAAATTGCTAAAGTTTCATGATTGTAAATATGTGATTTTTCCAAAAAGACATTTCCTGGACAGCTTTTCCCCACTACTACCACCTGTCCTTCTAAAAACCTATTTAAAACATTCCAGGTGTTGTCCTGAGAAGAGCTGGGACAAGCATGGTGGAGCCAAATCTACCCTGTCCTCAAGCCTATTTTGCAGCCCTGGCTCCCTCGACACTCCTATTCTCTCTGTTCCTCACACTGCCCAGCATCCAAAATAATTCCTGTCACAAATGGTGCTCCAGCAAGTGGAGGCAGGTGATGCTTGGAGTGAGACGGTCTCAGGCCTTTTGACACTCCATAAGGCTCCGGCAGCAGAGAAGATCCTCACTTACAAGTAAATCCACAGTCCTGGAATCAAACAGCCGTGATGTAACTCAGGTTTTTTCTTTGAGGCTTTGTTTTATGTATTCCTGGCATTTTCACCTTTCTTCATCTTAATTAGTATCTCAGTAAGTCATTCGTATTTTTGTAACTCATCACACCCATGAGAGAAGTGTGGATTTTGCTTACTGAAGAAATCAGTGTAAGGGGCTAATGTCTACACAATGCTCCTTCAGGTACATTCAAGCACTGCTGTTCTCCTGGCAAAGCCAGTTTGTCCAAGCTGGCACAACAGCTGACACCGCTTCTAGCTGTCTGTGGTATCACTTGACAGCTAAACATAGTGTGGCAAGGTCAGCTCTGCAAACACCACCAGGAACCGTGGAAGGAGCAGAGAGCAACTGGCAGAAACAGGGCATCCTCAGTTATTTCACAGTGGGTTTGTGCAAAGTCTGGGTACTAACAGAAACCCACTGCCTCACCTGCCCTCACTCCTGCCCTACAGAAAGTGGTTTACTGGCATGAAGGTACTTTGGCACCCATACCAGCTTGTCTAGAGCAGCAGCTCTAAAGTAACAGACCCCAACATGCACACCTTGTGAGTGGACACTTCTGAGAAAGGGCTGAAAAAATGAAACCTGTTGCCAGGTCTGCCACAAAATCAGGAAGAAGTGGGCACTGTGCCTCCCAGAGAAACACTAATCTTGCAGAATGTCAGGGGTGGTAGGTGGACTGAAACACAAACAGCTCATGTCCTCAGTGTATGGAAGGTGGCTTATCTGGTTTAATAACTGGTGCTGGCCTGGTTGCTGAAGCTTTCATTTTCTTGGAATTACCTTAATAGCAAAGTGTCTGGTAGCAGGTGTGCTTGTGGACATTTGCAGGCAATTATCTCTGCTGACAAGGAGATATAATAAAACCCTTAGTGCAGGAAGAGAGCAAGGCACAGCCAGGCAAGGACATTAAGCAGGGCAGTACATCTCATCATGTCCTTGTTCCAAATATATACTTAGCATTACAGCAGCTGTTCTCCATCAAAACCCCTGCTGGCCTTCATTGCAACAAAAGCATCCTCCTCTGGACTGATTTAAATTCTGAATGTTAAAGAGAAAGGGCAATGATAGGGATCATAAAGAGTGCAGCAAATAGTTACTACATTTGCCAATACAGGGCAGGTGCCTAAAAAAATCTCTAGGTTTCTCTAGGCTCCTGCACCAGCCCAAGGTACAATAAAGAGCAGCTAGGCTTGGATGGAACTTTGCCTTTCATTGTGACCCATGTAGGAAATGTCTTCCTACTTAAATTCACCCTCTTCACATGGGGTTAATTTCCTCAGCTGCACCACATGCCTCTGAAGAGCTGCAGAATGTATTTTCCTTATAGACTGAGATTCAACAGATTTCCTTCTGTTCACTGTGTGTTCTGGTTGCCCTCTCAAGTAATGGGGTAAATCCCATCATTTCCTGGGGAAGGGATGATGAAGGTCCCTGTACCTCCATGAGGGTTCTGGGAGAAAGCACACATCTATCTGCTCAACATTCTGAGCTATACAAACCCACTGTGCAACACACAGCCTGCCAGCAGGCTGCAGGGAACAACTTGTCCATACTGGTTGCATTTGAAAGCCTTGCTGATTTTGATCTGTGGACCACCAATGAGTCAGCAGCAGAGTGAAAATTTGATGTCTTTGAGAAACTTGTCAAGTTATACAGAGCTAGAAGCTGCAAAGGAAGGAGGCTCAATGAACCTCTTTCTCCTACAGGGCTGTCTGGTTTTAATCTCAGTTAATATGCAGCTAATTTGAAAGAAATAAAACCCAGGAAAGTCAAATTCATGTAGGAAAAGTCTTTTTTTCTACTCTAAACTGTACTTCTTCCTCAATTTCTCATTTACTGGGTGCAGAGTTAGTCTGAGAATATAATACCTTTCTTTGGCACCAGAAAAAACAGTCTAACCACAACTAGGTGAAATCAAGTGTATTTAAACTGGCTTTTCTGTGAAATTGGGAGACAATATATAGGCATGAATTAGTTGCTTGGAAGTTTGGCTTTGAATGCTAATGTGGACATATTTTTACCGAAACTGTGGGAAAAACAGAACCTCTCCAACAGTATCTTTTCTGTGTTAGAGAAACAAGGCATTACTTTAT
Organism: Aegithalos caudatus; assembly: GCA_013389925.1. Taxonomy (NCBI): domain Eukaryota; kingdom Metazoa; phylum Chordata; class Aves; order Passeriformes; family Aegithalidae; genus Aegithalos; species Aegithalos caudatus. The sequence goes on from WEIU01017690.1 coordinate 60,048, forward strand.
TCTGGCCAAGATGTGCAATTGAAATAATTCCATGATTCTTTACCAGACTTTTCACATACCTATACACATAAAACCCAAAGAAATTCTCATACATTGGTCTTAAGTTACACCATTCTTAGTATTCAATCTCCTATTGGTTACTGTTCCCTTCCCCTCTGGTGCTACTTTGGTCTTCATTCTTTGGTTCTCTTGTCAATATTTTCCCAGACCAAGTGTTGCTGACCTCCCCATGTTTGGGGTAATGTTCATTAATGTTCATTTCTGTCTTGTGTATCTTCTGGCTCCCGATCCATAGATCTTATGCTCATCAGGCCTCTCCCTGTGAATGCCTTGATTCTCTAACACTGAAAAGGTGCTGTTGGAGAGTTTCTGTTTTTCTCACAGTTTCAGTGACAACTTTATTGACAGGATTTCTGCTACTGATTTTTCTTTAATCTGATACCACAAGCTCTAAGATGTATTTCAGCTTTCTGTCCACAGCAGCATGACTGAGAACCCATGAGGAACGAGGAATGATGATCTCTCTTTCCTGAGATTCCTACCCGAAGCAATACATAGTACATTTTTGTAATTGAAAATGACTGTCTAAAGGAAGGTATTTCTGCTGTGTATACAGAGTGTTCAGTCCTTGAAGCTGAAGAACTGCTCTGAGTTCTTCTAACTGTGGGATGTTATTTGGGCCAAGGGCAATACTGTGAATCACAGGATTCATAGAAAGGAGGGGAAAGTGCTCCTTGAGCAGCTACAAAGAACAATCTATTCACTTTACCTTTAATGCCTTTGTTAGGAGGACAAGTGAGGAAAGTTCAGGCAGGAGATTTCAATGACAGAGCACTCTAAAGCCCTGAGATCAAAGCCAAAGACAGTACAGCTGTGCTGCCTGAGTGATGATCATCTTATAGTTGCAAATAGGTCAGGGAGAGAATACAAAAGGGAAAGAGTTTTCTTCATGACATGGTCCCTTGTCTTGTTTCTGTCAGGTCTACAGTGCTTTGTTCCTTATAATTGGTCTGCATTACTCCCACTGGAGACTGCATTCCCTTAATTTTGTTGTGCAGCCTGAGATAACCAAGCTAGCTTATTTCACAGACTTAACAGTGTGCACAGGACTGCCCTTGCCCTCAGTGATAGCAAAATCTCTCTGGGCTTCACAATGGGAGATGAAGTAGATGCATGAAGAGTGAGCCTAAAAGAGTGACTTTGTGTCTTACTTGCTGGACTGCTGCTTTCAGAGTTTTCATAAACAGAACTAAAAGCAAGATAAATCCATTAGTGCCGACAAAAGATTAAAACTACACTCATATGGGCATAATTTGTGCAGTACCTCTTCATGAACAAAATGGCTAGGGAGACAGTACAGAAGTTCAAATTCATTGTATTGCTGTAGGGGGAAAAAAGAAAAAATGCATCCTGTGGAATGGTAATTGCTGATTTTTGACAATTACCTTAGTCTTCCAAAGTGAAAGGAAGAAATATCCAGAAGTCTGGACATGAAGTCTTTTGCAGTCAAAACAACGTGGGATCAACAGAAACAGATTTCCCAGTATCTCAGTTGTCCCTCTCTCCTTTAAAAGTCTGATATAATTTCCATAGAAATTATGACAGGATGCCTGCTTCTTACAGTGACAGCATATTCTTGTATTTTACTCAGTGGCTGGTTTCACTCAGATTTGACAGAAAGGTGAAGATCCCAAAAGACAATCCAGTTTCCATGAGCTACATGGAAGCAGCTACCTTACTACAGAGCAAATAGCTGCTATCAAGTACCTCTGTTTAAAAAGAGGTGAATGACCTTCTGCACTTTTAAGCATAGAGAACTGATGGGAGGGAGAGCCAGAAACATTATAAATACCTTAACAACACAAAGGCTTTCGATTTGTAAGGCAGAGAACTGTTCTAAGTTCAGATTCTTCAGCTTATGGAACTCCTCATGTTCACTTTTCCTGGCTGGCGGGCTAGCTGGCTTTTACCTAAAGACTTTTCTGTAGCAGCAGTCATGCAAGCATTGCAAAAAAAAAAAAAGTCCTTAGAAAAACCATGAAGTGTTGGAGGGTATGGTTCTGAAGACACAGATTGCCTGCTACAAGCTCCTACCCAGAGTGCCCAGGTTGGGCCTGAGGTAGGTACCAGCCCGGTGGCAATGCCAGATATAGGCAGGCAGCAAGGGGTGGAGGACTGATTGTTATCCCAGGTAAGAGGAATGACAAGATTTGTCTTTACAAACAAGTGGTGGGTCTGCTGGCAAACAAAACTAGCACTGAGAGATAAGAGAAACAATGGGAAGGATTCTACTGATTAATGAATGGAAAAGAAGATGCTCGCCTTTACAAATAAACTGTAGGCTTGCTGATAAATGAAATTGGATATTGAAGATGAAAGAAACAATGGGGAAAACCCATAAGAACTAAAAATTATGGGGGGTGTTATACATTAAAATAGGAATCTTAGGTCTTAGGCATTCTGGGAAGTCTGTACCTCTCAAGTACCTCAGCCAAAGGGGAAAGAGAGAGGGAAATGTGGCCAGGAAATTAGGATAAAAAGGAGGCTGTGTCCTCCAAAAATTCAAGAGACCCCGGGGAAATAACCCCATGGCCTGTCCCTTTATTTGAATAAAGTAAAAGGATCCCTCTGTCTCCTTTTTGGACATAAACCTCCGAATTAATTTTTCCTAACGCGGGTAATTGCTCCCCAGCAGGGCTAACAGTTTAGCAGTGCTGCATGTATAGTCAGACTCCTGAGTGGAAGAACCATATGAATTTTTGAACAAGAAAAGTCCAACCTGCTTATCATGCTCCACTGCAACGGGGTAAGTAGATGCCACAGCCAACAAGACATGCACAGAGCCTTGAGAGGACACAGAGTTCAGCAGGAGAGCATCTGAGAGGCAGCTTTAAGGAATTCCAGTCACTCCAGGCAGAGAGTTAGACATGTGCCCACCTGCAAGGCTATGGCTTTACTGGCATCACAAAAACATTATGAGATGACTCCTGTGACTGGAGTGTTGACATGGAAGGAACAGGCTCTTTAGGAAGGATGGGCAGGGGAGACAGGGAGGCAGTCTTGCCCTCTATGTCAGTAACCATGATCACTGTGTGGAGTGCATGGAGCTTCACCAGGAGCTGGATGAGTAGCTTAGAGTTTATTGGTCAGGAATAAAGGGAGGGCAGGGACAGGTGACTTTATAATGAAAGTCTGCTACAGGCCACCCGTAGCAGGAAAACTGAGCCAATGAGACCCTCTAAGAGGGAGAGGAGCAGCCTCACATTCACAAACCCTGGTCCTCATGGGGAACTTCAACACCCTGACATCAATTGGAGGGACAGGACACAGGAGCACAGGCAACTCAGATTTCTGGAATGCCTTGGTGACAACTTCCTCCTCCAAGTGATAGAAGAGACAAAGGACAGATACATGCTGAACCTCATTCTCACCAGTGAGGGGGGCTGGAGGGGAATGTGAAGCTCAAGGGCAGCCATGTGCCATGAAGAACTGGAGTTTGAGATCCTTGGGGCAGGGAGGAGGGCACACAGCAAACTCACGACCCTGGACATCAGGAGAGTAAGCTTTGTTCTCTTCAGGGATCTCCTTGGTTAGAGTGACATGGAAAAAAAGCCCTGCAGGGGAGAGGGACCAAAGACATCTGGATAATATTAAAAGATTATCTCCTTCAGGCTAAAAAGCAATGCATCCCTACTAACAGGAAAGCAGGGAACAATGCCAATAAGCCTGCCTGAACAAACAAGGATCTCCTGGATGAATTTAAACACAAACAGGTAGCCTACAGAGGGTGGAAGCAGGGAAAGGTGTCCTGGGAGGAATATGGGAAATCATCCAAACAGACAGAGGTCTTGTTAGGAAAAACTGACGGATGTAAATCTGGCTAAGGACATCAAGAGTAACAAAATCAGCAATAAAAGAAGGACTAAGGAAAATGTGAGTTCTGTCACAAAGGATATGGGAAACTTGGTTACCCAGGACATGGAAAGGGCCAAGGTACTCAACAGTTTTTTTCCTCAGTCTTCACCAGCAAATGCTTCAGGTGTGTAAGGTGAAATCAGATACTGAAGGACTGCCTGCTCTAGAAGACTGGGTTTGAGACAATTAAAGGAAAATGAAGGTTCACAAGTCCATGGGGCCTTATGAGATATATCTACGGATCCTGATGGAACTGGCCGAGGAAGTGGTTAGGCCACTATCCTTCATATGTGAGAAGTCATGACAATCGAAGCTCCCCCTGAATGGAAAAGGGGAAACAACAACTCCTTTATAAAAGGATAAACAGTCATACATGACATCCTTGTCTCTCAATTGGAAAGACATGGATTTGACACATGGACTACTCAGTGGATAAGGAATTTCCTGGAGTTGCAGGTTTGATGGTTTGATGTCCAAGTGGAGACCAGAGATGAGCGGTGTCCCTAAAGTGTCAGTATTGGTAGCAGCTTGGCTTAACATCTTTACCAGTGTCATGGACAGTGGGATTGAGTGCACTCCCAGCAACGTTGCTGACAACACCAAGCTGTGTGGTGCAGTCAACACGCTGGAGGGAGAAGATGCCATCCAGAGGGACCTTGACAGGCCTGAGAAGTGGGCCTGTGTGAACCTCTTGAAGTCCAACAAAGCAAATTGCAAGATTCTTCACTTGGATCAGTGCAACACCAAGTACAAAAACAGGCAGGGTGGAGGAGGACTTGGGGTTGTGATGGATGAGAAGCTCAGTATGACCTGGTAATGCATACCTGCAGCCGAGACATATCTGCATCCTGCTTTGGATGCAGTGTGGCCAGAAGGGCAAGGGAGGACATTCTGCCCCTCTGCTCTGCTCTGTGACACCCCACATGGAGTGCTGGACACATACATAAAAAGGGCATGGACCTACAGTAGCAAGCCCAGAGGAGGGGTATGAAGATAATCATGGGGCTGGAGCACCTCTGCTATGAGGACAGGTTGCTATGAGGACAGGCTGAGAGAGTTGGGACTGTTCAGCCTGGAAAAGAGAAGGCTGCAGGGCGACTTAATTGTGGCCTTCTAGTACCTAAAGGGACACACAAGAAGACTGAAGAGAGACTTTTCACAAGGATGTTTAATGATATGTGACAGGACAAGGGGGAATGACCTTAAACCGAAGGACTGTAGATTTGATATCAGGAAGAAATTCTTTACTGCAAGGGTTGTGAGGTACTGGTTATCCAGAGAAGTTGTGGATGGCCCACCCCTGAAAGTGTTATAAAGACCAAGCTGGATGGCCCTCTGGGCAACCTGATCTTGTGGAAGTAGGAGGGTTCTAACTAGAGGATCTTAAAGATCATTTCCAATCCAAATCATTCTATGACTCTGTGATGATTCTAACATTTGATCCATTTCTCTGTGTGTATTACACCATATATATCTCTGAGGTGTATTCTGGCTGAATATATTGGGGAGATTTTAAACACCATTGAAGGCTTACATTTGTCAGGCTTGTATGTTAATTTGTTTAAGATGGTAGGATTTTTCTTCCTGGTACTAAGCAACTGCAGACATTCAACAGACTGAGAAATGTCTTACATTTTAAAAAGTTTTTCCACAGTCTTTATTAAAAAGGCTATCAGGTTTATATCAAGAAGGAAATTTGACATCTGTGTTCTCCTTTTGAGGCTATCTGGAAAGAAAAATACAGAAAGACAGTTGACCTTTATACTTAAATTGCAGACCTAATACTGATGGAGGGTAATATTTTTGTAGTCTTCTGTCTCCAATGGTTGCCTATTGGATTAATTTCTAGCCTTCTGATTAAAGTTCAACTAAGCATCCTTTGAGGGACAAAAAACCCACAAAATTTCTTCCTCTAGTGATAAACTTCAACAGAAATGTGTGGTAATCTGCCACTTCTCCTGTTTTTGTTGTGGATCTCTAGCAGCAAGAGAATTACACTGAGAAGATATTTCCAGAGGCCTTTCCCCAGTGCTGACTGAAAACAGGGGAACTCTTGCAAGCTGTCGTCCTCCTAGTATCCAATTAGCAATGGCCTGATGAATTTGCATCATAATCCTCACCCACTGAGGTTTTATTTGCTTTTAAAGCCTTCCCTCTTGAATCAAGGTGTTGTGGTTTGACACTAGCCAAAAGTAAGGTACCTGAGAAAAAAATTATTCACTCATTCTCCTCTGCTATATTTGAGCAGAGGAGGAGGAAAGAAAAACCAAAGGGCTCATGAGGATAAGAATCAGGAAGGAACACTCTAACGGCAAAATAGGCTCAAATTTAAATGGTACAGAGAAAATTTATCAATAGAATTTTAATAAGACAATGTAGAACAACTAAAATAAACCTTTAGAACACCTTTCTCTCTCAGTCCCTCCCTCTTTTTCACCAAAAGCAAAGAGAGAAAAAGCATGGGGTTTTTAGTCAGTTTGTTATTTCTACAAATCTTCCTTCAGCTCGCTAAGGGAAAGGAGGTGGTTTTTTTTGCTGTGGTGTGGGGTCCCACGGAAGACAGTTGTCCATGAGCTTCTCCAGCATGGTTTTAATTTTTATTGAGTAGAACTCCCACCTGACCTGTTACAATGTGAGTCCTCCACCATGGGAAAACAGTCTTTCCACACTGTTTTGTGTGGGTCATTAGTTCATGGGGTATAGTCTTTTAAGGATGAGCTGTTCTAGTTTGGAAGCAAGGATTCTCTTTCTTTATCTTCTCTCTCTGTTCGAGCTTCGCACTAAATTACAGCTTTTCAGCATCTATCACTCCAGCACGAGCACCTTTTCTCATGGGCTGCAAGTGGATTTCTGCATCCCCCCATACACTTCATAAATTACAAGGGAACAGTTTGTCTTATTATAGTCCTCACCACAGTTTGCAGAAGAATCTCACTTCCAATGTTTGGAGCCTCTCCTTTCCCTCCTTCCCCTCAGTGACCTTAGTGTCGCCATGCTGTTCTCCTCACATTTTTCCACTTTTTCTCTAGCTCAGGAGAAAATTGTTGTCTGCTGTTCATTTGTTCTCAAGTTCTATCAATTGAAAGATTCTTATAGGGTTTTCTAGTGTTGAAAGGCTGATCTCATCTGGGCTCTGTATCAGGAAATTGCTCACCATGCCCCTTGCTGTTGGCTACAAGGTCCTCACCAGCATCACATGGGCAGTGCTGGATGCCACGGTGCTGGCACCATTCAGCGCCTCTCTTCACGTGGGGCACCAAAAAGGAGAAGCTGCTGTCACTGCTTCTGCCCTTCTCCTTGGGACACAGCTGGTTAAAAGTGGCTAAGCAGGCAAAGAACATCATGAGCCATGGCAGTGGCCACATGGCACTGGCAGCGTGGTCTCAGCCACGACACCCTGGCCGCATGGCCCTGGCTGTGTGTGTCCGGCAGCTGTGTGGCCACTTGTGCTGCCAGGAGGGCCCTGGCTGTGGCACCTCCCCACCTCTCCGAAAAAGGACTGTACACATTTTTTTTTCTTCTTAAGTATGTCGTCACAGAGATTTTACCAGTTTCTCTAATTGGGCCAACAATGTATCCATTGTCAGAGGCTTTGAAGACCAGCTCTGCTGGACATAGTAGAAGGTGCCAGCAGCTTTCTCTCTCAGAAGCTGTTTCTGTGGTCTCCTCCACCCCCACTAAAAGGCAGCACACAAGAAATTAATAACCTGCATCACAGAGAACCTATCCTGCATGCTATCAAGAAGACTTCTCTGTCATCTACCATGAATTTGGTACTCAGGTACTATGGTGTGTACAGACCATCTCACCCATTTTCTTAAAGCTTTGACCTTATAAAAGCAAAGTCCATGACTATATAATTTTTTAGTTGCAGATTTATACAGACACAAATAATGCCATATATTCTTACATTTACCCATGCTTTACATGTACAATGTATGCTTCATATTTACAGTTTTCTACTGTATAAATCATCCTTTTCCTAAAATGAAAATTTGGGGTCAGAGAAGGGAGAAACTATGGGAACAGAGAAAAAAATGAGATTATTGCAGAATGTTTCAAATTTTCTTTTTCTGTTAGAATGCCCACTTTTTCCTGACAGTTATTGCTAGGAACAGTTTAAGGATCAATCATACATTTCATTATGAATGGCGGAGCAAAGAGCTGGTTTTTCACAGAGAGAGCCTGACATGAGCTCTCCTGGAGCACCTAAGCTGTCATTCAGCTGCAAACCTGTCAGTGTTTTCAAAGCCATTACCACAGTCAAGGCATTTTTTCCTATGCATTTTCTTTACACATCAAGATGCTATCGCCCACATATTCCAGTTCAATGATATTAAGAAATGACAGCTCACTGCAGTTCTGCCTTTTCCATTTCAGGTTCAAGCTGAGATACTAAATGGGCTGAAATTTCCAGGGTTGCAATTACTTCCTAAATACTGTTTAGGTTCAAAAATAATATCACTAATATCATATACAGGGCCTTTTCTATGACAAAATACTTTTATCTGCCACAAATGCCACCAGGGGAAAAGACTTCGATGATTTTCCCTGGTCTGTCTTTCACTCTATGTTACATTTGCCAATGTCCTGCCCATGCTATAGCTTTGATTGCTGCAGTATCAGGGAGATCACAGAATTACTTGTATTACTAATTCCACATCTAACCTTCCCAAAAGGAAATAGCAATAACAACAGATTGTAGTCTTCTATATTGTAAATATGTAAATAAGATTTGGTTAATTAAAATAATAATTATTATTTCCTAATCTAAATGCTCAGCTTTATTAGAAACAGTCATAGAGCCTTATAGCAAAAAACTAATGCTTTCAATTGCTGACCAGGAAAAAACATGTATTTTTAAGTTATCTTTATTATTAGTCATATTGCAGATAATTATCAGCTATAAAACAGCATGCTACAGTCTGGGGACTGACATTTTTATTCCTCAGTTTTCCAAGTATGAAAATATTGAATAAAAATATTTAGCACTTGTAAAAAGGAACAGATTCTCACACTTCACATTTAAATTCTGATATTCATAGTTAAAAGGTATATTTGAAGTCAGGCATTCATCAGACTTCAGTGGAGAATTGGCCTTTCATATAATTTACAGCAATGTGCAGTATTAAGATAACATAGTCTTTTTAGAGCAGCTAATCTCCCCCTTTGCAAGTGATGTAGCACCTTTCACTTTAGGCAGAGCACTGCTTGTGTCTTTGTATTATGGCTTACATTAAAATATATTTTGTATATTCCGGTCCAATAAATCTGTCTTGGTTTGGGAAGACAGGTATCTGTCCAGGAGAACTGGAGTTTTCCCAGAGTAGAGAATGTAACCCCTCCCCCTTCCCTCCAAATTATTATAATTTCGCAATTAAGGGCTTTCAGGCAAAATTATGGAAAGGATAACAATCTCTTTACTAATATTATAACAGTGCAAACAAATATTACAGAAAATAATACTAAACAGAAAAAGAAACAAGGCGAGACCTCAAGGGCTTTGTTCTCACAAAACCCTGGAGCAGTCCGGTCTTGCTGGGAGGCACCAGGCTGGAGACAGTGAAGCAATCCCGGGCCGGTGGGTGCGATCTGCTCTGATGGTAGCTGGAGCGGCGGGGATGTCCCGGCAGGGGGNCTTTCCTGCCAAGCACCCATAAGCACCCAGCAATTAGTTTCCTAGCAACTTAATGGGACAAAATTCCCACAGTAAAGAGAAACAAATTCAACCCTCAACAGTATATTATTTATTTAGACATTTCTCTGCTGCTTGAACACTGCAGCTTGAACACTGTCACCAGTATCAGTAGGTTAGAAGGTATCTAACAGCTCTGCTGTCTGTATTACTTTTCACTATTATATTTCACTATACTATTTTTCACTAGTTTTCACTATTGCTGCAATCATTGGCAGTGGCCGCAGAGACAGATAACTAAAGATTTAATAACTGAGTCTAGCAGAGGTATAAGTTTGAAAGCCAGGACATAGCAGTTTTATTTGCTCTGGTGAATAAGAGAGAGAGGAAAAGAGAACAACAAAGACACTGAATTGTGAGAGCACACAGCACTCATCAGGTTAACTAGAAAAATAGGAAACTAGCAAGGGAAGATTTGAAGTTCCAAGCAGTAAGGGGAAAGGACAAGGCTGTTGTGCCACATGGTCTGAGATTGTAAAGCACCATGGAAGTGCTCATCAATATTACTTATATATAGATAGTGTGAGCTATTTTCCTTTCCTATGCATTTTACTCCTTGTAGTGTTTCTCCCTTTCTGTACTCAAGCTTTCCCTCAGTGGTAAGATAGTGCTGTCCATCACAATTCAGGGAGTCACACAAAATTAACACAGATGATGAAGTAGGAAGCATTTGTTAGATAGCAGATGTAGCCTTGTCTTTGGTGGATGCCTCATGTCATGCTTTATGAGATACTGCAATGTCATTAAACCTCTTCTCCCTCCCTTGTGCCTGTGGAGAAGACACGAGCCACTTACCTAATTTGTTCCTTATAATCCTAACTGAACAGACTTCCTGTGACAGACACCCAGTGCAAGGACTTTTGTCTTCAAGAGAAGACCCTTTATAAAGACACCTTAGTTTGACAAGGGTACAGCACTGCCATGCGAAAAGAAACATGCAGTATCCATGAATTGATACATGCTACAGTTCAGAGACCAGGAGACCCAAGCAAGAAAAGCTGTGGCTTCTTCATTCATTCTCCTGAGTGGGTGAAGGACAGGTCACCCTGATGTCTTGATGGTAGGCCTCAGTTCTGCATATAGATTGTGACACCTGGTTCCATAGAAGCAATATGAACTGTTGACTTTAGGCTCAAAGGTGTAGCTCTTATTTAAAACAAGGAACAGAAACATTGATGAGAATGTAAGCTAACACCAGAAAAGGTCTTGCTTGCCTAAGTTTAAAATAGTGTAGTTTTTGATATAAACTTCATAATCTTGAAGAAAGACTCACAATAGTCTATATAGAGCCTGGCTGGCTTGACTTCATACCTGGTCCTCAGATGTCAAAGATACAGGAGAGTATCACTGACTTTAACAGGATTTTCCCCATCACCTGCAAGCAGAGTTCGATGGCAGCATATCAGTCTCTGCAGGTGTGGGATATGGTTACAGTAGCATTTAACCAGATTCACACAAACACATGATACAACAAATTCACACAAACACAAATACGTGAATATGCCAGAGCAGTCCTATTGTGGTTTTTAAAGGCATTTGAAATTGATTATACACTGCCAGAGGAAGGATTTACATTGACTTTGAAAGGTAGGACAGCACCTTAACACAGACACAAAAATCAATTCAGCAGGTCTTCATAACACTGCAGCTTCATGACTACCAGGAAAACCACAAGTTAGGGCATCTAGAGATAGAGAATTTGAGACATGGTATAATAGCATTACAAGTAACAAAGCTAAAGATTTCTGGGAAAAGTCAGAAGTGCTAAATCCAGTCCATATCATGAGGGGCAAGAACAGTGCAAGACAGGGTATGATCCTGCTCACGGGTTTAACATTTCATTCTTCCAGTGGCCCTAATAACTACCAAGAGTTTACAGTAACCAAGATAAACCATCCTATTTATAAAACTAATGCAGGCCATAGAACCACATTGCTTCAGTCCAACTTTCAAATTACACTTTTCTTTACATCACCACCTCTTTATTTATTTCAAATACCATAATAGTACTACAAAGAGAATCCAAATTGTGTACTCCATTTTTCAGGATCAGGACTTATTCAGATTATAGAAGTGAATTAGTAAAAGTCATGTTGTGATTACATTTCTCTATTTCTACAGGAAGATAAAACAGGCATCATTAATATATTGAGTGACTTCTGCCATGGGTTTATTGTTGTTGCTTTCCTTTGTGGTTTGCATTTTTTGTTTGGTTGGTTGCTTCTGGGGTTTCTTTTACAACTAAATTCAGAAGGCAAGCCTAAGTTACTATTTTCTCACCCTTTTTCTGATCCATCCCTTTCACTGCGGTTCCATCACAAAGATAACGAACTAGCTAGCACATTATCCAAGCTAGCACATTATTCTGCACCATCAATGCTGTGACTCAGCCAGACGTGTTTCAGACCAGCAGAAAGCCTTCCTCTGCAATATCTTCTTCCTCATACTGCACAAATGTGCTGATAGTAAGTCTTGCAGTCTGTTTGTCCACTGGCCTCTTCTGCTTGACTGGAATAAATGGGAAATGTGGTTACCGCAGCACTGGAATTTTTGAACATGCTAGGCAAAAACCTTCCTGAGGCATTTTTGAAGGGCTGAGCCTGCTTTTGAGCTGTTGTTGATTTATGTGACTTCCTGGGAAGATTTCTAGCCCTATTTTGCCATCACAATGACAGCAGACTTTATAAAATGGGTTTTGCTATATTGATCAACTTATCTCCTTTTAGAAAAGTAGCTTAGCAATTTACAAGGGTGGTCCATATACTGTGGTCAGTTAGACAGACCATATCACTTCTCTGTGGTGATATTATGTGCAGCTGTGACAGCACAACATTGAAACATTGAATTATCTGTTGCCTAGGACACTGCAATCCTTGCTTGGTGCACTGCCAGCAGAAAAGCAGACCAGAGTTCTGGAGACAGACTTATAAGGAGTGCATCACTCCAAAATGTGTTCATGTGGAAAATCACGTTGCAGTGCTGTATGGGTTTCTACAAAAAACTAGGTCATCCCTCCTCTGCAGTCCTCTTACAATGCCCACATTTTGTTTTAGGTTTTTCCTTTCATAATCTCTCCCTAGGTAGCTATCTGCTTGTGACTTTTCCCCTCCTGCCTACCAGAAAGGCCATAATTCACTCTTTCCTTCTCACTTCTCTCACGGACAACTTAGCAGTTTCCTCTTGTCAGCAGAACATCTTCCCTGAATAGACAGTCACCTCCATCACAGCTTTTTTCCCCACAGATGTCTAGTAAGGCACTTGTTTTGCATCCCAGATGTTAAGTAATTTCTCCAAGTAGTCATTAATGTCAGTAACAGGCATCACTTCTATGCAAACACAATACTCAGCCTTGTGCAGATTTTGCCCTCTGCTTTATTGTTCAAATATGCACTCTTTTTTTTTCTTTCTCTCAGAAAATAGTTTTTTTCGAGATTGTGTCACTCACTTGTCACTATAATCTAGCATCTGTAAGGGCTTGTAACTTCTTTTTTCATGGAGAAGGAGTACCTGACACAACCTGGTCACAAATGGTACATTACAAACAGAATGAAGTCCCATAGCAAATTACGTAAATATTGAGTGTATGCAGTGTTTTCAAATAACTTTTATCTTTTTTTCATTAAGTTTATATTTTTTTATCCAAGTGCTTTTGCTTTCATTTTGTACCCATGTGGCTGCTGAAGAGTCTTTTAATACTTGAATTGTTCATGCTGTGATGATATTGCACCATTCTTTCTTGATCAAAATATGTTTTACCTGCATCCACTCCCATGACAGTCATCCAGAGAAAACTTCCAGACCTTTTATATTCTTTGAACTCTCCATGTTCCCCCTTATTACCAAGGTTATATGAGAATATGAGAATCAGACCAACTTCCTTAGAATTTTGTTCTTGTTTTTGTAGGTTGTTGATATTTTCCTAATTTATTAATATAATAATCTCTAATTTTAATAATATTAATAATTATTATTACTATTTATTAAACTGATCACTCTGTAATTTTAAGAATGTTTCATATACCCTATGAGATACATGAAAAACAAATTTTACAGAGTTAACTGACTGTTGGTTTGGCACAGCCTGGTTTTTGGTAGTGGAGGAGGCCACAGGGTAGCTTCTGTGAGAAGTTGCTAGAATCTTTCACTATGTCCAACAGAGCCAATCTCTGATGGCTCTGAAGATGGACATGCTGCTGGCCCAATTAAAGAGTTGGTATCCCTCTGTGGTGACATATTTAAGAAGAAAATCAAAACAGCGCATGCAGAGTTTTTCCAGAGGTCGGGAAGTGCCAGCAGGAGCAAGCATCCCTGGTGCGGTACGTGGCAATGCGCTGCCGCAGTCGCCGCCATCTCGGTGCGGTGCATGGCTTCTTGTTGTTGGCCTGGCCGCCCCTAGCCTACCGTGCTGCAGGTGAAAGGGGTTACTTGTTATCATCCAACTCTGTTAATAATAAATACACTTTATACCTTTAAATTTGAACCTGTTTTGCCTTTAGAGTGTTTTTTTTTTTCTCCCAATCCTTATCTCAACTCATGAGCCCTTCATTAATCTTTTTTCCCTCTCCTCTGCCCAACTGTAACAAAAGAGGGTAAACGAACAACTTTTATGGATACCTGGTGTTTGGCCAATATCAAACTACAACATTGACTTAACAGAACCCTTGCAACACAATAAAGTGCTATATTTACTTTGGCATTGAGGTAGGAACCCTGACAGAAAGATACTTGAGATAATGGGAATAGAGACAGAACCACACTACTTTTCAAAATGTTTTGTAAGAAGCTTTAGAGAATTGTAGGTTCATAGAATGGCTAGGATTGGAATGCAACTTAAAGATCTCCTGGCTCCAGCTTCCCTGTCCTCCAGAGGGACGCCTTCCAATAGACCAGGTTGCTCAGAGCCCCATACAGTCTGGTCTTGAACACTTCCAGAAATAGGGCATCCACAGCTTCTCTGGGAAACCAGTTCCAGTGTCTAATTACCCGCACAATAAGTAATTTCTTCCTAATATCTATGCTAAGTCTATCCTTCTTCAGTTCATTCCCCCTTGTCCTGTCACTACATGCTCTTGTAAATAATCTTTCATTCTTTAAGTTCCCTGCAGGCCACAATTAGGTCACCCCAAAGCCTTCTCTTCTTCAGGCTGACCCATCCCAATTCTCTCAGTCTTCCCTCATATGAGAGGTACCACATTCCTCTGATCAACCTGTTGACCCTTCTCTGGAAATGCTCCAACAGGTTCATGTCCCTCCTGTGCTGGGGACCCAGGATCTGGATACAGAATTCCAGCTCGGTGTCAGAGACTGGAATGTTACAATTCATGGCTCAAACATTGTCATAAAGATTTTTTGCTCATTATGGCAAAACTGTATAATGAAGCTGCACCACCAAAGCTCACCGAAACCTTGAACTGTGAATTAAACCACCTAAGGCTATTCAAGATAAGAAAAGTGACATTATTGTTCAAATCATCAGTCCTAGGAAGTAATGGATAAGGCTGGAAGAACATTCACAGAAGCACCAAGCCCAGCAGCTTAGGAGTGGAGGCCATAGCTGCAGACTTACCTGTTGCCAGTTTTGCACAGACACCCCACCACGGGGGGAGAAGAAGGGTTTTGGGTGCATGTGAATACCTCTGGTCAGAGGCAGTGAACACCCATCCTCCCTGTGCAGACTAGCTCACCTGTGGGACCCCTCGCCAGGAAAGTCACATGAGGGGGTAGCTGAGGGGAGTATCAAGGCCCATCAACGGCCTACCTGATGTTCCCAGACCCTGCACCAGAGTACTGCATGGGATGCAAAATAATGCTACTGATTCAAAGTTGAACTTGGCCACGGCTCTTCTTTAGAGACAACTCTTCACACTTGATCCACCTACAGATGCAAAGAGAAACCTCTCCACCGCTCCATCCTCCCCTGTACCTTCTAAACTGCCTGTAGCCATCCACAGCTGCACTCCAGTCATGGGATTCATCCCACTGAGTTTCAGTAATGGCAACAAGGTCATAACTTTGTAGCAGCAGCACAATGGCTTCCAACTCCTGCTTACTGCCCATGCTGTGAGGACTGGTGTAAAGGCACCTCAGCAGTGCCACCTTTCTAGAGGTGCACCCCTTAATTCTTCTGAGATATTTTCCTGGTGTTTCTCTGTTGGCTCCTCTTACCTCAGGAGACTCTGGCTCATTTCTGTAAAGACTTCAGCACAGTTCAGACTCTGAGGGCCCTTGCTAGCACCCTGTCCCCCTAACATTTGCTCTCATCCCACAGCTTGCCAGGGACAAACCTGATCTTGTCCCCCTCCCCCACCACATCTAGTTTAAAGCTCTGCCAGTGAGCCTTGCTAGCTCCCAAGCAAACCCTCCTCCTTTGCTGAGAAAAGTGTGTCCTATCTGATGTCAGCATATCCAGTGCTGTGTGGGCTTTTCCATTTTTAAAAATTATCTCAGTTAGTTAGAGGATAGTGCTGAAAACACTATGATCAAGGGCTTGATCCCCATACAGGCCATTTGCTTAAGTGTTGGACTCAATGACACTTGTGACTCCCTTTCTGGTCAGAATATTCTGTGTGATTTTGTGTATTCTGTGCTCTCCAGACTGGGCTTTGTAAAGCATGTCACAGCAGATTTCCCATAAGCATGATCATGGCTCACCTTTTTGTTCCTGGAATCTTCTTAAGAATCTACACAAATTTCAATGACAATTACTTTCCAGTAATGCCCACAATTATGCTCTTATGTACAGGTGGTATTTCTCCGCCAGTGCAATCAGGCCAAGCACTCATCTTTACCTCTGCCCACAATTTATTCTGTCCAGCCCATGTGCACAGCAACAAGAGGGAAAAAATCAGTGTCTGAGACTCCAGACTGTCACTGACTCCATATCCCTCTCCCAAGGCAGGATCAGCAGTATCCATGTCCTATACAAATGCCTGCAGCTTCTTCAATTGCTCCTTAAATATCTATCTTCATGAAGAGATACCAACCCTCCACAATCTACTCCTGTGTTTCATGCACCTACCCTTTCCTAATGCCCTGAATCTTTGCACACTTCCTTCTATATATTTGCATCATGTTCTTACGTATCTCACACTGGTTTTTAAGGCTAAGTCTTTTTCTCCATACACACCTTTTATTTTTCCCAAGCGCTGGTAATCCTCATTGGTACTCTCTGAAGGAACTGATTTCTTTCTGTCTTACAGGATTTTTTCAGTATGATCTTGGGCTTTTTCTTTTTAATGAAGTGATATCTTACTGTATTATATTTTGCTCCTGATGCACACTAATCCTTCAGGTCTTGTACTAAGAACTTCTCCTTTCCTAATTACTCTGCATCCAGCATTGTCAATAATAACTATATAGGTTTAATATATTGCTCTTACTCAATTTTGTGCTTGATTTTTGGTTTGTTATTTTTTTTTTTTCAATTCAGCCCAACCACCTCTGGATTTTAGACTTCTTTCTCAAGGCATCCACAAATCCTTCCAGACTTTATCAGTAACTTCTATGTGGATACTGTTGGGCAAATAAACAGAAGGTAACCCAGGAAGGACTTTCTGCTAAGGCCCACTTTGCACCTTTTTCTGATTTTATAATGGATCACCTAGGACAGCTCAAGAACAGCTATTCAAACAATTTTACACAAATCCACAGACAGAACTTCTATCAAACACAGATTTTCTAGCACTTTTATAATAATGTCCTGTCAAAACATGCTAGAATGCTTATGTCAGAATCTAAGAGTGCATTTTCTTCCACAACCACAAGGATAGCAAATACCCTGTTGCAGAAGAAAACTAAATTAGGTAGACACAACTTGTTTTTAACCAACACCCACTAACCTCACTACATGATGGAAGTTTACAAACAGGTTTTATGGTTCTTGGGTTTGTGGCATGGAAGTCACCTCCTTCAAACTGCAGCTGTGTGTAACTGACAGCCTGGAGTATAGCAATACAAGGCACTGCCAGCCAGTCTCTGGGGGGAGTTTCTGCCTTGTAAGTTTGGAGCAAAACGTTGGTCTCTGTGTGTTACACAAGGAAGTAATTCCACTGTCTCTGGAACAAAAGCATATGAAATTCCTTCCATGTGTAAGGCGCTCTGATACTGTAGCTGGTATAAGCCACAGGGAAAGCGAATCCAGAATCTGACCACTGCTTTGATTTCCTTCCTGGCTAAGTTCTCTATTATTTTAACAATAGCTTGTCTCAGAGGCCTGGCTTTTCTACCTGACCATCTTTTGCAGTTTGTAGAAAATTACTTCTAAGGTTCTTGCCTCTGTCAGATTTGGACAAAATACGCATGGAGCTCTGAAGCTATCAGGGAAATGCAGTGGTATGATGATGGTCTTCTTGTTTCCATGGGAAACCATGTCCATAAACTCCAGATAAGAGCAGACTGAGTGACACAATATATGAGCCAACCCACCAGCTGTTTTTGAATTTTTAGCAGCTACAGACATTAATTCTGAGTGAGTAACATTCTTGAATTATAGCCATGCTTTCCCAAAACAGCTATTTCCAGCTTGATTGTAATTGCTTATGAAGATCCATGAATGTCTCAAAAATTATCTTTTACATGAAGTGAGAGGAACCATGGTAAAAGGGAAGAAGGAGGGAAAGGGCAGGTGCAACGCTACTATACAGCCACAGTCTCACTCCCTTATGTTGGAAGCGCAGTCTTAGATAACATACACTGAAGATCCCTACTTTGTTCTCCCAGATGTACTCACTCTGACCCAGTTTTGTCTATTTGTGGAAATACAGGCCACTCATTTTTAACCATTCTTGCTATTTGTCTTTGTTGTTTCATGGGCTTGCAGTTTTCAAATATTTGTTATAGTTGCAAAAACCAGTTTGATATGTAAAATAATCACTATCTCATTAATTAACTGTCTTCTGTCTAATGCAGTCTCCCTCCTCCTCAGAGTCAGAACTGCTGATAACTGTGTAAGGAACAAAATACTGTTATAGTTCAAGGCATTAGCTGCATTCTTTTCCCCAGACATGATGTATGTAAAAACAAACAATATTTACTCTAAAAACAGTTTAATGTTGCAAAGTATTACATGTTTTCCACAAACATTTAGTACACAGAGTTAAATGGAGATGGAAGAAATCCCCAATTCTACACCACTCCTTACATAATACATCTTGAGTTGTTAATGACTGTGAATTGGGTGTTTGCTACCACTGAAAACAAACCATCCTTTCTTAAAAATCCTGAAGTTTAATATAAAAGGAATCATGGATATCACACGTCAATATTTACAATACACTTAACACAGTATTGCATCCCATTAAACAGACTAAAACACTAACTGAACCAAAAGACTAGGAACTAACTCACTTCCTGCTGGCAGGGAAAGAAAGCATTCTGGGGCTTTAAAACCTGCAGGTGCATATAAATCACTGTACACTGCAATGTAACACGGCTTCTTGTGCATACTCTATTAATCTGTATGATCCAGTGCACAAACACTTCTGTATGTCAATCATATACTTATTTGGGTATAATATTCATGCATTATTGTGTAGGTATGATCTGTAAAACTGGATCTTGTAAAAATGCATGTTTTGTATTTTTTTAAATAAGTGTAGCTATTTTCAGTTATATAAGTTAATACTAATTTAACGTAAAGTGCTATACCTAAATTTAAAAGTGGTGAGCTGCTGCTACAGAGGAATACTCCAACCAGTTCTACAGTGAAGCTTTGAGCACATAGTGATCTTTACTCACAAAATCTCTCATGAAGGGTAAAAAGGCTAGAGATTAGATAATAAAAATACAGGAGATGATTCTTGGCCTGTTATCTGCATTAATTTACTTCTTCAACAGCTGAATACCCTACTGAGATTTTTTTTAAATTACAAAATTACTTCTTTGTGAGCAGACTCTGCAGAGTAGAAGACAGAAACTGACAGATTAACTAGAGCCCTTTGAGTCAGAGGTTACTTTCAAGCAAAATATTAAGTAGAAAGGCTCCAGTCATTTTGAATAGTACATTATGTCTGCAGTTATTAGGTTCCCAAGCAATACTGAAAATCACTTACTTACCATAACATAATAATTTAGCAAACACTATCAAAAAGTCAAAGTATGGCCATGTTAGGCATCAGAAAACTTAGCTGGGTTCCAGCCAGCTATCCCATCTGTAAAAGGATGTAATAATAGAACTTTTAATACTTGAGAAGTGTTTGAAGTTCGGCATTTCATGATCAGAGAGAGGAAGGAAAAGGAAAAAATAGCTGTGTTTCAAAGAGTAACAAATATCACTACATAAATTTTTACAAACAGGTTTCATACAAAAATTGATACTGTGTTTCAAAAAAAAAGTTTCAAATCTACTAGCAATACTAGCAAGTGGTATAAATACAGTGTTCCATTGGAAAGGTTTTATGCTGCTTTTATGATTTGGCAGTCATCTGACAGTAGTCTATTCCCCTATTTTGAAGGTCTCATGAAAAAGTCATAGCTCTTACTAACAATTTGCCTCAACAGTATCAGCACACACCTTACTTCTTGCTTTCTAAGCATAAATTTTAATATAAAAGTTTAAAAAGGTTTTTAAATGCTTGAACATTAATTCAGCCCAAAGCTCTTGCTAAAAGTCACTTTCATAAAGATGATACTGTATAGAGTACATTTTTGCATGGATAAAAAAACAATACAACATGACGTGTAAGCAAAACAGAAAATCATATTTCATGGTCTAATACAAAAAAAAGGAAATAACACTTATTAATAAAAGCATACATTCAAAGCCTTATCCCACTTAGAGTTCAGATATTAGAGTTCTGAGGAATGTGAGAACTTTTTTCTCCAAAACTGCACCTATTAACAGTTACAACTGTTCATACTTGAAAACATGCCTGCACTTTCCACTATTTTTTTCAACAGGCCTTGTATTAATTGCTTACAAGAACTATAGCCATTCCTGAACCTCAACACCAATAATCATAAAACTAAATGGACCTATACATCCCTTATCTCTACAAAATGGAGAAAAAACCCGAGGAAATCGGAATCTTTTGCAAGAATGCAAGACTCAATATCACATCTCACTGTTCACGGAAATCTAGGTCTTCAGCTTGGTTTTTAAGCAGTTATCTACTTTTTTCCTAAGTATAACCAGTGGAGCACTGGACTATTTTTTACTCTTTTTTACTATTTTTTTAATGCACTGGTGAGAAGTTAGTTCTCAAATTAGACATGCAGCTAGGCACCTATGAGTTTTTATAGTTTAATCACACTGTCAATCAATGCTAACCTGAGATCTTACTGAAGGTAATGTTCACACTTCTGTGAGCACTTCAATGCCAAATTCAAGACCAAAGAGGTAGAGAGGGATTTCTGTGACATTTCTGCAAGAAGGAAATGTGCAGCATACAAGTAAGCACAGGACAGTGGAAATACAATAAAATCCTTGAACTCCTATCTAGTTTTAGGGACTTCTGTCAGCTCCCTCTGCATTTACACTGCCTAAGTGCACTTACAGAGTAATCCAGCTGCAAACACTCATCTCCTGTTGTACTTGGGAAAGCAATCATGTATTCTATGATCCAAAGCAATAAACACCCTAAGTGCCACACCAGGCTGGGAATAGCATGGACTTCGAGCACACTCTTGTGGCCATGTGTAAGCACAGCAAAATCAGAGCTAAGGACACAGGATGGCATGTAGACATCTTGGACTGCCTTCTTTCACAAAGAAAGTTACAGAAGAAGTGGATCAAGCACCAGTAGACCCCTACTACAAAAAGATCATTCCTTGACCCTGGTATTTAAAAAGAGCTTTTATCAAGAGAAATGCTACAGCACAAACACAGTGCAAAAAACAAAGAAGCTATTTTGTTACTTTAGTGTTCAAGTGCCCCCATGTTCCTGCTTCCTCTCTCTTCTTCAGAGAGGAATGAACACACTTCTGTCCTCTTCCTGTGAGGGAAGCATTTGAAGTGCTGCCTATCTTAGGAAGAAGAGAAAATACAACACTAGTCATTTATTATTATATAAATATTGTCTGTGCTGGAATATAACTTGAAAATCCATCCCCATTCCATGGCTTCCAACTTCATGTGATCTTCACAGATGTTTTTTTGTGTGCACAGAGGAGGGTGACGTAGGGAACTCCAATGAATGCCCACCTTTCACTGGGCCAGAACTTTATGACAGGGCCCTGCTCAGGGATCTCAGAGGCAGCATCGAAGTAAGCAAAGCAGACA
>WEIU01017690.1:84824-98278 GCA_013389925.1 Aegithalos caudatus
TCCTGGCTATGGTAGCAGAGAATGGAAAAATAGCAAATCTTTTAAATAATGCTTGGATTAATTTTCCCCCTTCAAAAGAGGATATGATTACTCCATACCTCTCAGTTTACAAGAATGCAACCCTTTAAATTTCAAAAGAATCAGCATAGTTTAAAATAAAAGCTTCTTATTTACCTTTTACNGATATACATCCACATTCCCACTGTTAACATCTTCTAGTAGAGCTTTTTCTTTTTTTTTTAAGAAACACAGGAAGGGATTTGGTGTGATGGAAATAAGAATAAAGTTTAACAATTTCTTTGTCTTTCAAGGACATTTGACTACCTTCTGCTCTTTTGACCACCTCCTACCCACAATACTTCCCAGGCATACACCTGACCTTACCAAGTCCACATCTAAGAATGTAATGCTCTTTTGTGACATTATCTCCTCATCAAAGACAAACATAATGCAGAAAACTTTTGTTTAAAAACACAGTGGTTCTGATTTCCCAGAATTCTGTACAAAATTGACACAGCCTAGAACAGAAATAGCAATGAGGAGTTTTGGTCTAAAATATCAAAAACTTTATCATGGAACAGAAGCAACTTTTCCCTTCTTCCCCAAACATGTATTTCACAGAAAAATTTCCATTGCAGCCTGCCAGACTTGGATGTGAAGTCCCCTCCTGGCTATGGTAGCAGAGAATGGAAAAATAGCAAATCTTTTAAATAATGNAAAAGATGGTCTACCTGTGTCCTTAATTCTCTCTTTAAAAAGAAGAAAAAAAAAAAGACCAGGAAACTCCAGGCATTTTAGTAACAAGTGACTGCCTTGAGGTGACTTTATGATGCTGGATTTCTGTGGTTAGGCAACAGATTTCCTCCCAAATCTGTCCCAAACCGGGACAATGACCCTGCAGAAAGAGTTTTAAAAAACAAATACCTGGCATACCAATTCCTAGATTTGAAACAGCAGTACTCAAACGTAGGACACTCTAACAAGTTGTCCTTTCAAATTTCTCAGGAAAACTGGAAATTCATACCTGGAAAATTGATACAGAACTGACACAGAATTCACAGGTTATCCAGTGCCACAACCAGATGCCCTTTGCACTGTCAGTAGTTCATTTGTACTGTCATCAGGATGAGACACTACCAATATTTTTCCTCTACTGACCTTGTCCACAACTAATTTGTGTGCTGTTTCCAAGTGTCTTTGACCACAGAAATATGTAGATGGATGTCTAATGAGAAAAGACTCATTAAAACCTTTACAAAACATTGTTTGGAGAGGCTTCCAGTGCATAGCAGTGGCAGATCAGGGTAACTTAGCAAACAGAAAAATCTCTATTTTAACAGATGCAATCAGAATGAAGACATTTTGTTCTAACTTGTTTTGATGGACAAATGCAACATATAAGAGCAACTATAAGTTGTAAAATCTTTCTCACACTGAAGAAGAGGTGAAAAAGGACAAGTTCAAATGCTAGTACTCCTCTGGTCCTTTTTGAAGTGGGTGAAGAGATGAAAAAAAAAAAAGTCTCTGGACTGCTGCTGGTATCACTGTAACTGTCTAAAATGTGGAAATTGGTCTCAGGTTTTTCTCTATTTGCATTATAGTTTTATGATTTCTACAGCCTTGACAACTATCCTCAACAAAAATGAAGTGATTAACCTTATTAATATCACTCTGACTCCATCATATTTTTCATATCAGAAGAAATTAAATTAAATCAAATCAGATAACTTTCATATCAAAGTCATGCAAGACTCACAGTACAACTTTGGGAGTTGGAAGATCTTCCACATGTGCTTGAACCTTGCTCCACATTCCCACTAGCATCCAGACTGCAACCATGCCACCACCTCACCATTATGCACACTATACAGAAAAAATGCTGTCCGTAAAGTGAAACCTGGGCCCTAACTTCACAATAAATAAACAAATTTGAGTTAAATCAGGTTGCAGCACGAGGTACATTGCAAGAACACAGAAAATATCTGACCTACTATAATTTCCTAGGGAAAAAAAATCCTTGTCAAAAAATGTCTGAACTGCCAAGCAAATTTATACTAGATTTGCCCTTGCATGCACTAGTTATAGATATAGTATATCTAGAATATCATCTCACAGCGTCCTAAGGATCTGAGAAGGCAATGCTTCCTGAATTCAGGAGAACCATACTTACCTCTTCAACTCAGCAATGAGCAAAGCTGTGCAGGGAACTCCCAGCGTCATTAAAGAGATGTTGTTAATGGCAGGCTTAATGAAGGCCAGGCAGGTGGTAACTCCAGACAGGACACCCACAGCAGCTTTAAATCTGCTCCTGAATGGAATTTATATGAGCAGAAAAACTGCTTTTAATTCAAAGCTTTTTATTACTAAACTCAGAATATTCAACATTATTTTAATGTTACAAAGTTTAGGTCTGCCTCTGCACACAGCACTGTACTTCCTCAAAAATGTTATGTCTCATCATTCTTCAAACTTTTAAAATGAATTTTTAGGATATTTTCTTATTATTAATACCTCAACTTCTATAGCTATGTTACAGTCTGCTTTACTTTCTATTATCTCTTTAGAGCCTTCAAAGATGCTGAAACTTACATGCTAAGTTAGAACATTACCTTAATCAAATTCAACAGTAGATGAGAAATTCCCAGACTTTTTATAATATTTGGTATAAGACTTTTTATAAGATTTGGTACATTCTTAGCAAATATGAAATCACTATTGTGCCCTATGTTGACAGCCTGACAACCTTTAAATTAAATATATGTTAACTGTTGTTTAAACTTCAGGTTTGCACTTCAAACCCACATCCAGTCTATGGCTGGGTTATGGCAGGAAGAGGATCACCATGCTGCTTTTTAACTACTGGCCCATAGCTTTTTAAAACAACTGTTGTCCAAGGATGGCCTTCTTTGTTTGAAGGAGGGTCTCAATATACTTGTACAGTATCATTCCATGGCCACTAGTGTCATTACGCTCACCTGGGCTCATTCCATTTGCCTTTCACTGTAAAGTTTTTCTTTCTGCTGGAAAGCAACAAGTAACTTAAGTAGGAAGTCCTGACCTGACATGAATGTCTTAATGAATAAATACAACATAAATTGGTCATGATCGATAATAACACTTTCAGCATCGATAATTCAAAGTGTGATGAGGATAGAGAAAGTGAAGAGTACAGCTGTGAGCATGTGACAGACATAATACTAGATTAGTCAGGCAAAGCAAAAAACTTACAAGTATTGACCAAACCTGTTCTAGGTTATGGTTTTGTCTCAGATTACAGTGTAAGGTATGCATTCTATCACCATGGCATCTTCTGTTAATGGTCAGTCATTTGCAACAGCTGCCCAATGCACACACAGCCTAGAGCAGGGCCACCTCTGTTCATGAGCCATCAAGGACTCCCCAGAATGAGTCACAGAATTACATCATCTCATTGTGAGATGCACCACCCCTAGGTGAGGTACCTCACATTCCCACCTGTATATAGTCTGGAGGTTGGAACACCACAATACCACCACTTGATTCCCAGAGGAAGAGAGCTCCCAATAACTACCACTACCAGAGAAGGACAAGACCTTTCTATAGGATTTAACATTTAACAATACCACATCCATCATCCAGTGGGACTGCTGCCACCACCCTGACCAACAGGGTGTCTGGTCACACTCAGACTTTGTCAGTTTAAGCCAGTGTTTCTCTACTATTGCCTTTACTGCAAATTTTTCCTATTAAATTGTAATTCTGACTTGGAATCTCTTGCAAGGTATTTGTGTGGAGTTAATTCCTTCTGCTTCAAACCAGCACCAGTTTGCTGCCCAGAGTGACTGCATACTTCAGAAAGGAATCAAGACCTTCCCTAAAAATTAACTGTCTTGATATATTCTCTGAGAAGTGGAAGGATACAAGTAGGATCTTTCATCTCAGTATTTACAGTTTTAACATGAAGTTAAATCGAAACAGTATTTCACCACCAAAGTGTTGTTATTCCCTTACAACCAAATAGTTTAATGTCTTAGTGCATACTATGAACCTACCCTGCAATATCCTGCAATGTAATACCCTTCAAGATACTAATTTACAAAATGTAACCTAGGCTTCTGGGGGCTCATTTACAGAGTTTACATAAATTATATGTATATTTAAGACTCTGANAACAGGGTGTCTGGTCACACTCAGACTTTGTCAGTTTAAGCCAGTGTTTCTCTACTATTGCCTTTACTGCAAATTTTTCCTATTAAATTGTAATTCTGACTTGGAATCTCTTGCAAGGTATTTGTGTGGAGTTAATTCCTTCTGCTTCAAACCAGCACCAGTTTGCTGCCCAGAGTGACTGCATACTTCAGAAAGGAATCAAGACCTTCCCTAAAAATTAACTGTCTTGATATATTCTCTGAGAAGTGGAAGGATACAAGTAGGATCTTTCATCTCAGTATTTACAGTTTTAACATGAAGTTAAATCGAAACAGTATTTCACCACCAAAGTGTTGTTATTCCCTTACAACCAAATAGTTTAATGTCTTAGTGCATACTATGAACCTACCCTGCAATATCCTGCAATGTAATACCCTTCAAGATACTAATTTACAAAATGTAACCTAGGCTTCTGGGGGCTCATTTACAGAGTTTACATAAATTATATGTATATTTAAGACTCTGAATTTTTCACTTGAACTAAGCATCTAAGAGTCACACAATAAACCAAAAGACACCAGTAAAGCTTTGTTGGCGATTTTCTGAAATAACAGTAGTATACTGTTATATGCAGAAATACTAAATTTACACCAATGCAACAAAGCGATTAAACCACATAGAATTATAGTACATGCTGAGTTGGAAGGCACCCAACAGTATCAACATGTCCAATTCCTAGCCCTGCATAGCACCATCCCCAAGAATGCCTGAGAACACTGTCTGAATGCTTCTTGAACACTGTCAGGCTGGTGCTGTGACCTCTTCCCTGGAGAGGTGTTCTGGTGCCCAACAACCCTTTGGGTGAAGGACCTTTCTCTAACATCAAACATAAACCTTCCGTGACTCAGATTCAGGCCATTCCCTCAGGTCCTGTAACTGGTCAGCACAAAGAAAAGACTGGTTCCTGCCCCTTCTCCTCATTAGGGTGTTGAAGACTGCAGTGAGGTCTCCTCTTCACCAAATTGAATGAACCAAGTGACCTCAGCCAATTCTCATAGACCGTCCCCTCCAGACCCGTCACCATCCTCATTACCCTCCTTTGGAATGCTCTCTAACAGTTTCATGTCTTTCTCATACTGTAGTACCCAAACCTGCCCCCAGCCCTGGAGGTGAGGCTGCCCCAGCTCAGAGCACAGCAGGACAATCCCCTCCCTTGCCCAGCTGGTGCTGCTGTGCCTGATGCACTCCAGGACAGGGTTGGCCCTCCTGGCTGCCAGGGCACTGCTGGCTCATCCTCAACTTGCCACTGACCAGGAACTCCAGGTCCTCTTCCATGCATCTCATTTCCCAATCTGTCCATACAACCAGGGTTGCTCCATCCCAGAATCCAGAACTTTCCCTTGTTGAACTTCACCTGGTTTGTGATTGCTTTTATTTGTGGAGGCCTCTCTGCTCTCAAGGGATTTAACAGCTCCTCCCAATTTAGTGTGGTCATCAAACTTACTTAGTATTCCTTCCAGTCCTGTGTCCAAGTCCATTCATGAAGATGTTGAAGAGAAATGGGCCATGCACCTAGGCTATATACAGTAATTAAAATACACTCTACCCAGTGCAAGCTATTCTGAGGTATGGTGAGTCTAGGCACCAAACTTCTGTCCATGCATTAGCAAGTTCTAATATGGAATATTGTCAAGAAAATACAAACAAACAAATCCCACAACAATCAAACAAACAAACTCAAAGAACTCCTGCAGAGAGTAACAGTGTAAGAGGGCAAAAGGCAGGAGCCTTAGCGATCTTCGGAGAGAACAACACTGATGCTGTAATTCAAGCCTCTCCATTACCTCAACTTCTTCACTCCATACAAGAACAACACAATGGTTTTTTTTTGGGGGGGGGGACCACGACCAAATGGTTTAAACTGGCTCTAATGTATTTTTTTAAAACCTTCAAGGAAAGAACAAACTTCTAAAGAAACACTTAGCCTTTGAATACCTAAATAACATCCTTAACCACTGTCTTAAAAATTCAGATGAACATTCAACTGACTTCCATAGGTTCACTTGTATATACAGTTCAGGATATAGATAAGGAAGAGTGAAATATGGCTTCTTCTACATTATAGTTATATAGTTATATATCTGTAAGTTATATAAACTACTCAACATTAAAATCTCCCTAGAATCAACAAGAACAGACAGTTCCAGAGGCAAGTAATCTCATCTAATCACCTGAAGTTACAGGACACATTTCCCACTATCAGCAACTGCTGATAGGAATTTTAAACAAAATGGGCTGAATTAAATACAAGCAGCTGGAAGAGAATGGAGTAATAAAAAATAGCAGTGACAGTGGTAAGGTTGGTAACTTGATGCCTTTTATGTGCAGGTCAGGGTGCTAGCACAAGAAGTTTCAAAAAACTTGAAAGCACCCATGTATCGCTATATATGCTTACCTGTCATTTCGAAAAACTCTGGGTAGATATCTCCTAGGGAACCACATGGCAAGAGCACACATCAGAACCCAGAGAATAGCCAGCTCATCCAGCATCTGGCCCAAGAAACTGAGGGTGGCGTGAAAATAAACAGATCCTATCCCTGGAAGAATGAATCAAGAGACAGTATTATCAACAGCTGCAGTACTGTAATAGAATGAAACACTCTGGTCATGGTCAGAACTTCACAGGAAACGGAAGCTACCATTTGGTCTAGAAAATGTGATAAAAAACACCAACTTTACTAAGAGGCAATCCAAGTCATCATACTCTCATTAATGATGAAGAAAAGTACACTACAAGAGTACACCACAAAAGTTGCAGCTAAAAGTGTTAGCTCCTACTATAGAAGATGTGCATGAAGAAACATAATGTGGAAAAGTATAAAGCAAAACCAACTAATAAATAAATACCAGATGCTGCTTTGGAGTTTTCTCAATAGCTCAAGAATGGTAAGACAAACAGAAAAAACAGCATCTGATGACTACTCCATGATACAGATTTACAGGTACAAAGTGTCACACTACCCCAGAGAGCTCTGAGCCCTTGTAAGTGCCTCCAGGAATGAACAAACTTCAGAATCTCACATCTATATCTTTGGGACTTTCCAGTACAATGGATACCCTACTCCTCTCTTGAGTTGAACTGGCACTTCAGCTGTCCTTTAAGCAGAGTGTCAGCACTGCTGTAGAGTAACCCAAACACACACAAAAAAGAAAGTGTGCAAGGAAGGACTGGAAGGGAAGAGATCTATGGTCAAATTTCCCATCAACCTCAGTTTCCCCTCCAGAAACCATGGCTGCTTTGGCTTTAACCAAGTACAAGCAAATTCTTCTGTAGATGTCAGGATTTAAAAAACAGTCAAGTACAAGCAGGAAGAAGTGATGTCCTCTCTCAATTCACACATGAGTTCACACATGGCAAACACAGACTTACCAACCACAACTAGCAGAATCCATATTAAATATATTCCACTGTTGAAGCAGATTGCATATTGACGGAACAAGCACATACATATGGGTGGTAAGATGAAAAACAAGACGTTGCTTATCTAGGAAAAAAAAACAATCTCACAAAGACTGAAAACAAACAAATTTTAAATATCCACAGGCTTTCTATAATAACATTTTGTCATTCAGTGAAGCCCCAGTTCAACAAATTATGACCCTTTGTTTCTCCCTATGCTGAGCTGTTTTTGCAAAAGGATAGACTTTTTTTGTTTAACATCATTAAATTAGTAACAGCATAAAAACTCTCAGCAATGTAAAATATGGTTAGTCACAATTCAAGTGAGTTCCTAAAGGAGTTTTATTGAGAATCTGCATTCAAGACTGGCAATTCAGAAAGTGTACAAGATCAAGCTCTTGCAGACCAGTGACCTGACCTCTAAATAGTTATCAAACCAAGTATGGGAAAAGCACTGGCACTAGGCAGAGTTAGACAAGCTTTGAGGAAGTCAATGTATTGAGCAATAGTTATTGTTTGGAAGGTCTGAAATACAAGTCTAGGCTAAAGTTAGAACCAGTTTTGTGCAGGGTAAAGAGAACCCGGAGCTTTAAGTCCTTTTACACCTCAATTTTTTCCCTTGGTTCTCTACTATAGAATGAAAACTATTTATAGGAAGGTAGAAAAGCTGTAATTCAGACCACTGCTAGTCATTTTGGGGTTTTTTTAATTTAGTATGTATGATTTAAATGAAGACATGCTTTCTGGTTTTCTCTTGCTTACAAACAGCCTAAATCATAATTCTGTAAATACTGAAAACACTTTACTATCAATTAGCATGAATTGTCATAGTAGTAGTGATCATTTGGCTCTTCCCAGGAGCTGCCAGGGCTGACAACCAGCCATGGCAAAGTACTGAGCAGTTATGAAAAGAGACTACTGCTGCTTCACAATGGACCGAAGGACAGGAGGAGTCTCCAGCCTCAGCTTTATCATGTTTGTCTGCTTAGCCCAAGCACGAGAAAAAGTCACCCCCTGTAACACTCCTCTTAAGCTGATGTAGAAAACAACTCCGGGTCAAGAACATTCCTTTGGGACAGATCGCCTCTTCACAGGGACTTACAAACTTCTACCAAAAACAATGAAAATTTAGTGGAGAAATAATTCAAGAATAACATAGGAATTTTTTCATTCAGCTACTGTTGTCAACCTCTTAATACGGTCTGAAAACAGATTTTAAGAGGCAGATCAAGTTGTTTTAATTCATGTAAAGCAACCTACACATTCAACAAAACAGCAACCTGAGCAACTTTCATTCACAAAAAACCCACCCAGTCTCCATGCAGCAGAGACTGTCAGCAAAGTTGGGAATACAGTCATGGACCAGGATCCCAGTGCATGATGTACTGGTACACACATAGAACAGGAAAACCTCCCTCAATCCGAAGCAGGCAGGAAGCATATACAGCAACAGCAGGAATGATGGAATATGAATAGGTCCTCTGGGGGCTGGGGAGTGCTCTATGTATTTAAGCCTTTTAGACACAGGCCGAAGGGAAGTGTCCTGGGGTAAAAGTAAGTGGTTATAAACCAAGTGGTTTGGAAGCAAACTTTTCCATCTCTACTGCTGAAACCAACCAATGAAGAAAATCAGAACAGGCAATCACAGTCTATCAAAATTTGTCTAGAAAGTCCTTATTCCACCTAGGAACAAGATGGCAAAGAACACACTACATCTACTTATCGCAGGCGTAGCAATGTAGATTTATACAAGTGATTGGCCAACAAGGGAGCAGTTCTGTGCTCTGGTAGTGCTCCTCTGGCAATGAACTCCCACTCATGCTAAGGTCCTGCACGCAAATGCAAGGAACCCCTTGCAAACTGGAGCCTGACTTGTACTCTTCGCAGGGGCCATCAGGAGGATTTCCTAAAATCTCAGAAGCTGAAATGATTGTTATACTAAAAATTTCAATATTAAAGTATGGCTTCAGAAAATAAGGCTTCAAAAAGTATGCTGCATGTGCATTTTTTATATTAATACACAACTGGCCTCCATGATTTGGTTGGTAATGTACAATTCAAATACTTTAATAGTTACAATAAGAGCAAAAATTTACATCAGTAGTACAGAAGATTTCCTTCAGCATCTGCAAAAGGCAATGATTAAATGTTACAGTTCTGGAAAACAGGCAAGCAGCCCTTCCATAACAGTCCATTCTTTTGGCTTCATATAATTCTAGACCTTTAGTTTTAATTTTCAACTAATTAATTATATTATAGAAATTAAAGACATAGGCCTGTAGGACAGAGAATGGGCTTTGTGTAGATCATGATCATGCAACTTCACTCACATCTGGCCACTGCCTTGATACAGTACATTTCCTGCAGTCCTACCAAAGCTCATGTATTCATCACTATTGATTACACCTCCTGGAGAGCAGCTGCAGCATTCAACTACTACAGAAAACCTACTGCACCATGCCTTTCTGACCAGAAAGCAAAACTGAACTAAAATAGCTCCCAGTAACATCAGAAGGTGTGTATCCTCCACATCCTGGTACTGAAACATGACATTCACATACACTAGAACTCTTCAGTGGTAAAAGAAGATGCTGTAGGGAGAGTACAAAGCATTCTCTCACACTCTTAACCCTACCTCATAACTTTTTAAAACTTTCATTTCCATGCCACTAGGGAACAAAAGAAGAATAATAAAACCCTGGCAATTCCCTTCATAAATGGAAATTACAAGCACAACTAAATGCAACATATTGAATTGCTAAGTACTGACTTCCCCAGATAACAGAAAAAAAATACCATTTTCAGGTATTAAAAAAAAATCTTTTACTTTGTAAATACCTCTTCACAGAAAAAAATGTTTTGATCATGTGGATGCATTTATTATGGTCTGGAGTAGGGTTACACTGCATCAGAACACATTATTTTATTAATTTCAGAAAAAAAAATATATTTTATATATATAAATATAAGATAAGATTGTATTTTCACAAAATATATACTTTTTTATAACTATTCCCCCAATTTGAGCTATAGAGTGTTTTGTAGCCTCTTTACTGGAAAAGTGTAAGGCCTGAATCACTTGAGCTAGACAAAAATCATGTTAAATCTAGCTTGAGTATGTTTTAAAAAATTAGTTTGATCAATTTATACAAAACCTCTAAACAGATTGCTCCTACTGATTTAATCTTGTTGAGTGCTTTGGTTTATGTCCCACCAGAATAAATAATTAATTTTTAAAAAAAATACATTTCAGATAAACTGCTCCAGTTTTGTGCTTACATGAATTTACGTTACGTGGGACCTCAACTGCAACTCTGACCTCAGCCATGGCAGTTTAAAATGCGGATTACAAGGTTTTTATCTAAAGCTTAATGACCCAGATGCCAGACTAAGGTCTGCAGAAGAGTGCTTCCTGGAACTTCAAGGCAGTTTGAATCACTCAGAACAAATTCCCCCTAGAAAGAATCAAATTTAGAAAATGAGAATAAAATTAGTTAAATAAATGCCACCTAAGGTACTTTTTAGAGTAGGGCCAAAACTTCATAACTGTCCTGTGAGCAACTGGTTTTCTGAGGACATAGTTGCACAATCCCATCAATACACTGCAACTCACTGTTTTAATTTTCAGCAAGCCTAACAATGATTTGGTATTACTGAAGGGAGCCTAAACATGACTACCCTGAACACTGTCTCTTTTCCTCCTCCCCTTTCAGTGTCCAGCTTACTGATTTGTGCACAGCTGCCACAACATAGCAGGCTAAGGCAAACTTTCTCCTCTGTCTCTCCACCTGTCTGAAGCCTCAGTCATTCATCTGGACAGAAGAGCAACTTCTAGCATTTTGGCAAGCTTTTATTCCACTGCTAATCATCTCAGTACTGTGTTGTGATTTAATCCCACCCAGGAACTATGCACTTCCCACCTGCTTGCTCACTCCCTTCACAGAAGGATGGGGGAGCAAATCAGAAGGGTAAATGTGTGTGAGGAAGCTTGTGGGGGTTGAGATAAGAGCAGTTCAATAGGGAAAACACAAGCTGTTCACACAAAGTGAAATAAGGAATTCATTCAGCACTCCCCATAGACAGGCAGATCCATCCCCAGGAAAGCAGGGCCCCATCACACGGAGCAGTGACTTGGGAAGACAAATGCCACCACCCTAAAGGCACCAACTGCTTCCTTCTCCTTCCTCCAGCTCTACATGCTGATCATGATGCCATATGGCCTGGGAAATTCAGAGTCAGCTGGAATCAGGTGTCCCAGCTGTGTCCCCTCAAGAAGTTTTCTGCATCCCCAGCCCATGTGCTAGTTGGGTGAGGTGAGGAGCATAAAAGGTAAGGTGGGGTTGGGTGAGATGGTGAGATGAGGCCTGAGTAAGCCCTGCTCAGAAATAATGAAAATATGCCTGAGTTATCAACTGTTGCAGCACAAAACATCATCCCATACCTCTGCCTATGAGGAAAATTCACTTTACCCCAGACTGAGCCAGCACAGTAGGATACCCATCCCCCTGCACAGCTGGCTACAAAACACTTTTTCTGTCTTTGATAACTTGTTTATCCTGACCTTTTCCTCCCTTTGTTCTTGGTTCTTGCACAGTGACATCAGACACACAAAGAAAGCCAACAGTTTCCCTCACACACCCTCAAAATTCATCAGTGTACAAAACAGCCACCATCTTTAGGACTTTGGGAGCTAAGTACAAGAAAAAAAAAAAAAGCCAAGCTAGCAATGTATACAGTGCACCACGGAATTACTTGCTCTGTGTGTGGAGAACCTCCCATGAGAACAAACTCCAGTGGGGGAAGCCAGACACCTACTTACTTCCACTATGTGTTGGCAGTCAAAGAAACACAGCTTGAAAGACAGTTCAGACAAGGATGGAATTTTGGGGAAAAAGAAAACAAATAACAAAAACAACAAACAACAAGCCCCCCCCCCCCCCCCCCCCCAAAAAAAAAAACAAAAAAAACCCTGCCCACTTTGAAGTATAAAAGAGACAAAGGAGAAGCTCCAGTCCTCATTTGTTCACACACCAACTCCTGTAGAAGAGAAAACAGCACTTTCAGGTTTGCCCCTAGACAGGTGATTTTCACGGAAGGGCACACAACCCGAAAACCCAATGGATTATTTTAGTCTAATGGATCTGTCACTGCCATTCTTTACATCAATGGGATGTCAGAAGCATTGCTCCCTTTCCAAAGTGCATGGTACAGGGCAATGTGACCCTGCTGCTGTGGCTGTTTTTTTAAGTTTTCTCCAGAAGCTGAAAGGTATTGCAAAGCTGCGAGAGGACTTACTGCGAGAGGTAAACGATGACTAATGGGAAAGAAGCACCAATTACATTATTCGTCTTCCCTCTCCTTCCATTCTTCAGTTGCTTCCTTAAACAGGTATCTCCTTGTCTTCCAAAAATACACCCCTCCTGCAACCTAAAGGCAAACTCTCCATGAAAGCTTTGCCTTCTTGGAGCCAAACATGTTTGGGAGAAACCCAGTTTTGCCTCTGAACACCAAGATACTTCTTTATCTTGACCTATCACTGCCGTGCATGCCCATCAAGGCGCCGACACCTGTTCATGCAAATGCTGCTAGACCAGTGCAAACTAGCATAAAAATTCAGTGCTTGGCTGCCTCAAGTCTCGACAAAGAAGAGGACAGGGCCTGCTGCATACTACTTACCGGTAGTAGCATGATTAATATACCTCCCCATTTTATACCTGAAAAACTAGGTAAAAATTCCTTTATTTTAGGCATGCCAGCAAACGGAGAATGAAAAGAAGTCGACAGCCATAGAAGGGCATGCTACAATCCCACGAAAACTCCGCAGGAGATGGAGCTGGCAGCAGCAGCCTCCCAGGCTGCAGCGGGA
>WEIU01017690.1:99535-109889 GCA_013389925.1 Aegithalos caudatus
CGGCCTCCCCCGCCGTAAATGGCCCCGGCGCTGCCCGCAGAGCCGCCGTTGGTGGCCGATGGTCCCTGGCGGCGGGGCTGGAGCGCAACTGCGGGGCGGATGGGAGTGGATTGCTAGTGGGCCCCACTCCCTCGGTCGGGGCTCTGCTGCCGCAGGGCTTCAAAGCACCGGGCTTGCGGCGCGGCCGCTTGGCTTGGAAGGGCTTTTGCGAGTGAGTCGTGTGCAGTCGGCTGTAGGGCCCGGGAGGGAGGTGCTGAGTGCTCTGTTCCCGAGGCAGTGGGCAGGCGCCCCTGCAGTGCTGCGCTCTGCAGCGGCCTCAACGAAGCACAAGTGGCCCCGCATAGCAGGTGATGTTCCCCTGCAGTGACTTGTGTGTCTGTCTAATGCTGCGTGTGTAGGAAAAGGAGAGTATAGGTGTCTGCTGCTCGCATTCTGTGATATATCTCTGACTGCGATACATTCAGTTTTCTGTGCGACTGAACGAGTTTCTGCAGCCCAGTGTGGGAACACAGACCTCCCTGCCTTCGCTCTCCAAGTGTGGTGGTAGTGACGGGTTTTTTTGGTGGCATTTGTATAAGCAGCTGTGGAATTCCAGCTTTAAAATGCCAAGCTCAAACCATCAGTTAAATTCTGTTTTTTTTACGTTTTAACCAGAGTTTTTTTTGGTTTGGTTTGGTTTGTTTTGTTTTTGTTAGCTCAACATTTCTTTCCCGGCTACTGGCTGCCAGAAGCTCATTGAAGTAGATGATGAGCGTAAGCTCAGGACGTTTTATGAAAAGCGAATGGCCACAGAGGTGCTGGCTGATTCCCTTGGTGAGGAGTGGAAGGTAAGTAGTGCAGAAGGATGTGTAAGAGTTATATTTTAAGAGCTTAAAATACAAAATTTCTGCACTATGCATTTGTGACACTGTAGTGCTTGTATGCGTTTGGCAATCAGGTTGAAAGTTTCTCTTGCTGTATGTGTACTGAATTTACTGGTTAGGCTAGCCTCTTTTGGTACTTTATCTGAGAGAGGGCGTTGGTTTTTAAAGCCTTGTGTTTAGAGTTTCTTGCTCCCCTTNCCGCCGATTCCTCTTTCCGGTCACGCCCCTCGCCATAGAAGCCTCGCTCGCCATTAGGGAGCCCCGGTCACTGCTCTCGCGAGAGTTTATGGGCGTATGTAAGAAGTGCGGGCGGAAGTGCGGCCTTTTCCCGCGGCGTCCGGCGTGAGCAGTATGAAGGTAAGGCCGCGCCCGGCCGGGGCCGCNACAAGTGGCCCCGCATAGCAGGTGATGTTCCCCTGCAGTGACTTGTGTGTCTGTCTAATGCTGCGTGTGTAGGAAAAGGAGAGTATAGGTGTCTGCTGCTCGCATTCTGTGATATATCTCTGACTGCGATACATTCAGTTTTCTGTGCGACTGAACGAGTTTCTGCAGCCCAGTGTGGGAACACAGACCTCCCTGCCTTCGCTCTCCAAGTGTGGTGGTAGTGACGGGTTTTTTTGGTGGCATTTGTATAAGCAGCTGTGGAATTCCAGCTTTAAAATGCCAAGCTCAAACCATCAGTTAAATTCTGTTTTTTTTACGTTTTAACCAGAGTTTTTTTTGGTTTGGTTTGGTTTGTTTTGTTTTTGTTAGCTCAACATTTCTTTCCCGGCTACTGGCTGCCAGAAGCTCATTGAAGTAGATGATGAGCGTAAGCTCAGGACGTTTTATGAAAAGCGAATGGCCACAGAGGTGCTGGCTGATTCCCTTGGTGAGGAGTGGAAGGTAAGTAGTGCAGAAGGATGTGTAAGAGTTATATTTTAAGAGCTTAAAATACAAAATTTCTGCACTATGCATTTGTGACACTGTAGTGCTTGTATGCGTTTGGCAATCAGGTTGAAAGTTTCTCTTGCTGTATGTGTACTGAATTTACTGGTTAGGCTAGCCTCTTTTGGTACTTTATCTGAGAGAGGGCGTTGGTTTTTAAAGCCTTGTGTTTAGAGTTTCTTGCTCCCCTTTGCAGTAACATTGCTCTTTATTTGAGTGCTGTCTCTTGGTATTCAGGACAAATTAAATCTGCAGTATAAAACTGCTGGTCTGTTTGAAATTGAATTTGTTTAAACTGTTGCTGATGTGTAGGGGAAAATGTGTTGAGCTTGGTGGATAGAAATTTCCTGTCTTGGAATACTTAATTGTCGACATGGACAGTACAGCTGAATTTGAGAAATGTGATCTTTTATGCTGCCATCCTCACAAGGAAGATGGGTCAAACCCACAGTTTTTCTTTTATCCTGTCTTATCACTTCTCTAGACATCCCTATGTTCTGTGCAGATTTGTCAAGATAACTGGCTTTAGTTACTTTTACAACTGCAGGAAAGCTAGACAATAATCACAAAAGCCATTGCACTGTGTTACATTCCAACAAAACTTCAAAGGGATGTGAATCACCATGAATGTAAATTCTTGTATACAGAGGTATTTTTTACATTTCTTATGTAAAACTGCTGAACTGTTCCAAAGACATTGGTTAAAGTTGTTTGCACTAGCAATAACAGTGACTTAAGCTGAACCACAGACATGCTGCTCCATTGTTCTGTGCAGTCTGGTGTAGTATCTGTCTACTGCTTGAAGTAATAAAGACGTGAGTAACTCAGAATTGTCTCTGCTTCCATAGGGATACGTTGTCCGGATAAGCGGTGGCAATGACAAGCAAGGCTTCCCCATGAAGCAGGGTGTCCTGACTCACGGACGTGTCCGCCTTCTGCTCAGCAAGGGCCATTCCTGCTATCGCCCTAGGAGAACTGGCGAGAGAAAGCGCAAGTCTGTCCGTGGCTGCATCGTTGATGCAAACTTGAGTGTCCTGAATTTGGTCATAGTGAAAAAGGGTAAGAACAACCAATAGGTAGACGTAGGCACCTAGAAGAAGCCTACTTGGTAGTGGTTGGTAAGTTGGAATGGAAATGTCCCAATTTCAGAGTGTGAGTGTGTCTGAGCACTGCATTCTTGTAATGCTAAGACTGGTCCCTAAAACACTTCTTGTGGCTGTCAGCAACCTGATCATGTCAAAGCAGCCAAGGGTGTCTGGGGTGGTGCTGTAGATAGGTGAGCCCCAAAGATTATCTAGCATTACCTTGAATTCTTACATATTTTAAACTTCATGTTTTGCTGGTGAACCTGGTGCTCAGTGGTGTAGTGATTGTCATGTTTAAACTTACATTCCCAAAGGTGAAAAAGACATTCCTGGGCTGACTGACACAACTGTGCCTCGTCGCCTCGGTCCCAAGAGGGCCAGCAGGATCCGCAAGCTGTTCAACCTCTCTAAGGAAGATGATGTTCGCCAGTATGTTGTGAGGAAGCCTCTGAATAAAGAGGGTAAGAACTCCCAACAGTACAGCTCCTTGGGTTTCTCTGATTACTGCCAAGGTGTCCAGCCTACTGGACTGAATAAAGCACAGTTAATAGTGCATCTAGGAAGTTGACACTCACTATATGTAAGCTTTGTCAGCTGTAACTTGTGGGAAAAAGTAGAGTTTCTTGGCTGTGTCATTTTCTTCACTCCTCCCCATGTTATGTCACTGTTTGTTCTAAAATGTTTGATAGAATCTGAGTAAATTTTACTGGTGTTTCTAAAAAACACCCCAAAATAGTTGCTCATAAAAGAAAGTTAAATACAAAGTGAGATGTTGTTAAAACTTAGGGTGTGGGGGAAAAGGAGGTGTAGAGAGAAGATGCTAAGACTTTTTTTTCCCCTGCTTATGGCTGG
Source organism: Aegithalos caudatus (assembly GCA_013389925.1). Taxonomy (NCBI): domain Eukaryota; kingdom Metazoa; phylum Chordata; class Aves; order Passeriformes; family Aegithalidae; genus Aegithalos; species Aegithalos caudatus. The sequence continues at coordinate 103,263 of WEIU01017690.1, forward strand.
CAGTCTGAAATGAGTTTTTATTGGCAGGGCACTACCTTGCTTACTACCTTTCTCTTGCAGTGTAAGATTTTAATTTTGGGGTTTTTTGCTTTTGGTCATGGGGGACAAGTGGATTTTTAGAAGAATATAGTAAGACTTGGGTACTGTGAAAGTTCTTTGGGGAAAAGAACAATCACAGAAAACGGTTTTCTCCATTAAAGAATATGATCCTGGTGGACATGAAACTGCGGTGTTTGACTGCTAGTCTGCCAGGATTGCTTAGTAAAGTTTTGCTTTGCAGATGTGTCTAGTAGTGTTATGTTACCTCATTGTGGACTGTAGATCTGTTTTTTGGGACAAACTATGTTGAATTGTAAAATTGTAGGTGGTTTTTTAATGCTGGAAACAGTAGCTTGTTCTGAAAGCTGTGTAATGAATTCCTTTCTTACTAAAAGGTCTAGGTCTAGGGGGAATTACAAGAGACAGGCCTGCTGAGAAGCTAAGAATTAACACTTCATTTCTAATCACAAATCATGAGCATTAAGACAGTATATTGTTAATGCTGTATCTGGTGATAATTGATTATTTTTCCTGCAAAATCTGTGAATATGTTGAACTCTAGTTGCTGTAATATGTAGTATGCTAAATAATGTTACAGTAAATCCAACTTAATCTAAAGTTGGCAAGACATTGCCTCTTTGGAAAGTACTCTGCCAGTTCTGCTGATCTGTAGTGATTTTTAGGCAAGAAACCCAGGACGAAGGCTCCCAAGATCCAGCGACTAGTGACTCCTAGAGTGCTGCAGCATAAGCGCAGGCGTATTGCCCTGAAGAAGCAGCGCACTCAGAAGAACAAGGAGGAAGCTGCAGAGTATGCAAAGCTGTTGGCCAAGAGGATGAAGGTATGTTTGCCATTTTAGCTCAGCTGCATAGAATACATCTCATCTCCCAAAACCAAGGGATTTGGTAAGCTGGACTGTATGCCTACAGCTGCTCTGTACCTGCTCGTTTTGAATATCAGTGCCCAAATGTGAGTGTAAACATAGCTGGTCAGTTGGGGTTTCTGAATACTTCTGTTTCTGCCAGACATAGAGCCATAGAAATAAACCAGGACCACTAATTTGAGAGCTTTTCTTAAAGGAAATAAAGTTATGGCCTCCAAGGATATTTTTTCTGTAGCTGTTTTAGTTCGAATAAATTCTGGTTTAACTTGAAGATTCTCAGGTGGTTGAGTGATTGTGTGGAGAAATTTGATTCAGCAGTTGATCTTGATGGAGGATAAGTTGGCAGGAAGGTATTTATTTGTTAGCATGTGTTTGCCCTTGCTCCTAAAATTGCAATGACTGCGGAAGCAGTACTGTAAGCAGTGTCGTTAGAATATTTGGCAGAGTGCTTCCTGAATTTCCTGATTTCCAGATAGAAACAGATGCACCTTTGTGTTGAGAATTCTTCATCAGTTTCTTAACTACTCTGCAAAGAGAGAGATTGTACTGGTTTGGATACTTGTAGACCTGTAGAATGGAAATTATTTTGCTCTATTGACTTAGAGAATCCATTCCTTAAAGTTGCATTTTCCCTAGTTTGTTCCTTGATAGATGTTTTGAAGTGCTTGATGATACGTAACATCTCCATACTCTGTGCCTTTCAGGAAGCCAAGGAGAAACGCCAGGAGCAGATTGCCAAGAGGCGCCGGCTTTCTTCTTTGAGAGCTTCTACATCCAAGTCTGAATCAAGTCAGAAATAAAGATGTTGTACACGATACTAAAAAGACATTGTACATTTAATTACCAATAAACTCCTTTGGTGGCGAACTTCCAGTACGAGACTTTGTAGTGCATGTTGTTACTGGCGATTTCTTAAACAGGAGTTTAGATGATCTGCATCATGTACACCAAAGTGGAATCACAAGCTGATTTTAGTGCAGTTCTCTTAGGGGAGAAGATTTTGTCATTTTTGATGTTGAGGATAGCATTGATAAAACTTTAAACCTTTAGCTGATTCTTGTCAGAATTAAGTGTAGTTCAGATGCTCAGTGGAACAGGTTCCCCAGGGAAGTAGCCACTAGCCTGCCAGAGTTCTGGGAATGTCTGGATGGTGCTCTTAGTCAAAAGCATTAGTGATAGGTACTCCTTTGAGGAGCCCTGGTGTTGCTCTTAATGATCCTTATGGGTTACTGCAAACATTAACTGTTTAATTCTGTAGGTATTGCAGCATTCTGCTCTTTAAATTGGTACTGAGTATGAGAAGGCATCTTTTAGAAGGTTTGACTTGAAAAATTGACTCAAGGATTAAAAACTACAGTAGCATTATTAATGTATTCAGTGTGTACTGGTTGAGGGAAATGGGAATTCGACTTGAAGGTAAAAACGTGTTGGATGCTAAAATGGTCTGCAGCTAAATAAATTGTCTTAGTTCTTAAAATAGCAGTTTGGATCCACTTCTACTTCTGATACAGTTCTGTTTCTAGTAAATTAGGTTTCATCACAACCTAAGAAGTTGGGAAGGTTTTTATTCTTCCTGTGTGTGTGGCAAGGCTCTTGTAAGTTAGAGCCCCACCTGGCTAGAAGCAGATTTTAATGCATCAGATTAAAAATCGACTAAAAAATTTAAAGTTTCAGAATGTACTGCTGGCAGGATCAAACCTGCAGTCCTTGAACTTTGGGTTTGTATTAGGATAATGGGGATACCCATGTCTGACCAGGACAGAATTTGCCATGAAGCACTGGTCTGCAGAGAAGCCTTGGACCAAGAGACTTGTCAAAGCAGTTATAAACTTTAGGCGTTCACAGCTTCAATGAGATTATTTTTGAAGGACAACTAACTAATGAGAAAAGGTCAAGAGGGCTAGTAATTGTTATGCATGAGTTAAATGCTGGCTAGTTCTTAAAAGTGCCATTTTACAATGTATTTTTTATGGAGACCATGTTTATTGCCTAGAGTTTAATAGTGAAGGTCCAGAGGCCCTGCTAAACCTGAGCTTCACTAAATAAAAAGGTTCCTTCTTATTCCACAACAGTCTCTCCAGCTGCAAAAGTTAATATGGAGAAAAGGTAGGTAAGAGAGTATCACTTGCTAAATTTACAATGCTGGGTATTTTACAGTCTGCAGAAGGGAAATAACATTGTGTAGCCTCTTCATCCTAGTAAAATGTACTTGCACACACCCTGGTCAGAGTGAACAAGCACCGAGGTGAGTGTGTCATGGACAAGAACAACAATGTTCTGAACGGGCTACTACTAAGTACTTTGGTATGGGCTGTTCTGTATGACCAGTTCTGCTGCATAGGCTGAGTGTGTCTTTCTCTGAAGCAGTGCAACTGACATCCAGTTGTATTAATTTGTGAAAAAGTGGGGTTCTGATTATTTTTCTCAAGCTTTGAGGATGCGTGGCCTTGTTAGAGTCAGGAAAAACACGGCCTTATATCACCAGTAGCAAAAACCTTTGTGCACTTTTCTCCCTCACTTGTTTCCTGGAGCTGCCTTAGTAGTTCATCGGCTGCTTTCTTCTGCAGTCGTAGGCTTTCAAGAGCAAATCAATATTGACTTGTAGACTCAAAGAACAGTCCTGGCTTGAAGGGACCTTGAATCATCTGGTCTGGCCTGTTGAGGTCTGTGAAAGGTGGCTCTCCTTGCAGTCCACCTCGATCAACATCAATTTAGTGACGCATCAAAGGTGTTGAGGGTGCTTTTGGTCCCATGGTCCACATTATTCATGGAGATGTTACATGTATCCCAGTATAGATCCCTGGGGGGGGCCCACTTGTGACAGGCTGCCAGCCTTAGCAGATAGATCACTTGTGAGACAACTGCCTAGCTTGCAGACCACCCCCATCCAGTGTGTATTGGACATTTGTCTAGGAGGAGGCTGTGGGAAACAGTGTGAAATGCTTTGCCAAGGTCCAGCTAAACAATACTGCTCTCTCTTGACATGCTATTCTGTAGCACTTAGCAATTCACCCTGGCATGATTTGCCTTTGATACTTGAGTTTTCCCAGTCACCTACTTTCAGCATGGCTTCAGGTCATGGATGACTCAAATCCCCAACTTGAAAGAGGCTAATGAAGTAAGAGTATGTTTTCTCTGCCCCTGTGCACTTCTGGCTTTACTGCAGTAGAAACTGCAATAAAAGCACAAGACATGCAGAAGTCCCTTAACAGCAGTTCAAAACCTGTGATTCTAAACACAATACCAAATGCTATCTGGGAACAGCAGCTTTCCTCGAATGTTTCAGCAGTTTGGGCAGGATTTCCATTCCTTAGGGCAGTTTTTCTGCAAGTCTGAAGCTTGGCTACAAACTCAGACACCTTAAGCTCCAGGACAAGTAATGGACCCTGGTCAGAACCTGACAAGTTGCCATTTTTTATCTCTTCGCAACCAAAGAGACAGAATACATATAACAGAATACACACTGACAATACATAACCACTTTTAACCAGCAAGGTCTGAATTTAAACAGCGTGACACACAAAACGAGGAAAAAATGCCAAAGGAAATCATCTTGAGGAAACCTAAACAAAAATGTTGGAACATCCCTCTGAACTACTCTTGTAACTAGGTGAAGTGAGCCTCTCTTATTTCCAGCAGTTTCTGTCTGCCACCCATCTCCATGGAACCAGAGACTCCTCCAGGCAACTCTGGAAAACACTAATGTGCTGAAGCAGGGCACTTGACTGGTCAAGTCTGAGCATTTTTTAGGGCAGTCTCAGGGTGAAGTTGGTGCCCACCAGGAAAACGAGGTCTTTCCTGCTCAGCTGCTATTCAGCCTGCATTGGCACATGCAATTACTCCTACAGAGAGTCAAGACGTTTTGGATTACTTGTGGACCCCATCAGTTCTCCAGCCTGGCAAGTTAGTTGACTCTTCCTTTCCTTTTCTTTGTAAACAGTAGAAGTTTGTCTCTACAGAGATGGGAATAACTCGCTATTAGTAGTGAGTTACGCATGAAGGATGAGAGCTTCCTTAAGCAAGCACCTTCTGCTATTTTCTTTACCATCACATTCCCTTGAATTTCCCACCAGATTCTGGGACAGGAAGTAGCAGTTCCTTCCTCTCTACAGTTTCAAACCCAAACCCTGTGTTCATGCTTCTTTGGGGATTCCTCAAATGGAAGCATTTGTTCCTGCACAGCATTTTCCCTCTTTTCTGTCTCCTCCCTCGACAGGCCACATGAAGTGTAGGAAATGTGAAGACAGGGTAACATTTTTAGCACTGAATCTAAAAATAGGTCTGGAAATAATACATATGGGTTTATATGAATCTTCTCCACAATATCTCAATCTGTGCAATGCATATCAGTCTCATCAGCAAGAAAGGTCTTTAGAGTCTGGTGTTGTTACTGTCAGATTAATGAACTGACTGCTGTACACAAGGGGGTATGAAAAATACTCAGTTGTGGAGGTGAAGGCCTGAGGCACTGGCAATTTCTACTACCTAAATTTCATCTCAGCCTCATTCCTATCCTTGCCCTGGCCCCATAAAAACAAAACAAAACAAAACAAAAAACCTCAGAAAAGCCCCCTGACACCTACATGTAACCTGTAGCTATGTTATGAGTCAAGAGGTCCACCAATGTTTCTGCAAGCTAGGATGCCTCAGGTGAAAGCACCACTCTGTGCCCCCCTTACGAATCCATTGAGGAACTAGAACTCCTGAGAAGTGTTCTCCCAAGTAAAGCCACAAATATGCTGCAGAGGGCATCAGCTGTCCTCAGGAAGCCAGAGGCCACACTTTTTCTACAGACGAGGTTTAAAAATTCTGTCACAGTGAGCCTCTTTTTCCGCTATTCTTACCAATACTGAGCCCAGTGCTTGCTGAAGGTGCCACAGAGCCACCCTCTAGAAGCCACATCTCCACAAGTGAATCCCATTGTTTTTTCCTTGTCCCCAGCCTCTGCTCTTTCCCACCATTCAGAAGCCACTGAGGTACTATGAAATAATTACCCAAAAGACAGTCAAGACTTTTGCCCAGTAATAGGCTGAATTTGCACTTATGATTAAATTCTGTCAGTCAGGTAAATTCCAGTGGTGAAAAGTGCTGAACAATGGCACATTTTTACACAGGATGCATATATATTTTATTCTGGGAACAACATTCAACATTGTTTCTTAACCTAGAATATCTATACAGAATTCAGGATATAGAGTGCCCTTTTAAACTCAAATTTTTGTCAAATGTACAAAAATATTACAGAGAAACAATTGTTAATCAAAGCACAGTAAATGGATGCCATTTTCAACAGTTCAAAACAGTCTCTAAACCAGTGCAAATTTTATTGCATTAAGCTTCCCAGCTCACTTAATAGATTCATAATTTATTCACACTACATAATTTCATCCTCATTAGAATACAGTTTATTTTAAGCTCCTAATAGGAGTTTATTGTGCTTCTAAACAACGGCAAACAATCCCTTTTAGTTGCACCATTGGTTGATGCAGACTGAAAGAACAAATAAAAACGCCATCTGATCCCCTCATGTATGCATCATGATATACAGCACAGGAGAGTACAGAACTAGAGTCCGATTCAACCATTCAGTTTCAACACTTACAAGTTAAAAGGGTGTTTGTTTCTAAAAAGATGCATAGTGAAAAGCTGCATTTTAAGATTTTTATTAGTCAAAAGAAAAAATAACCCTTTTGTTGAAAATATAC
>WEIU01017691.1:8612-21161 GCA_013389925.1 Aegithalos caudatus
CCTGGCTGCACCTTGTCTGGGAGCCTTGGGAGCAGGCAGCAGTGGCCCGTGGTCAGCAGGAATGAGCTGTGCTGGTTTTGTGTGTGCCCTGGGTGCCCCTGCTCTGTCACAGCTGCTGTTCCCCACTACAGCTGCTGCAGGGGTGCCTGGCAGTGGGATGCTCCTGCCCCAGGGCTTGGCTGTGGAGCCAGGCCCAGGTGCTCCCACCCCTCTGAGCACAGGATCAGCTCCTGCTGGCAGGTGGGGATTTGGCTGTGAGGACATTCCTCCATGGGTCAGTCCTGCTGCAGGGATGACATTCCTCAAACATGAATTGCACACAGTTAACATTTTCTGTTTTATCTTCTTTTCTTTTCATAGCACTTTTTTTTTTTTTTTTTTTTTTTTTTTTTTTTTTTTTTTTTTTTTTTTTTCCTTTTTCCTCTCATCCTCAGCGTGCCTAAATCCAAGCCTTTTGAAAAGGTCATTCTGGTTTTTCAGAGGGTTTCCTTTTTTTGCTGTATGGTTTCCTAGCTGAGCACACCCCCAGGTCTGGGTGGTGGGGATGTGTCTGCACTGAAGCAGTGACTGCACAGGAGCCCCAGAAGAGGAGGAGAAGCACAGCCCCTGGGTCAGAAGAGAGGACAGATNCATCCTCAGCGTGCCTAAATCCAAGCCTTTTGAAAAGGTCATTCTGGTTTTTCAGAGGGTTTCCTTTTTTTGCTGTATGGTTTCCTAGCTGAGCACACCCCCAGGTCTGGGTGGTGGGGATGTGTCTGCACTGAAGCAGTGACTGCACAGGAGCCCCAGAAGAGGAGGAGAAGCACAGCCCCTGGGTCAGAAGAGAGGACAGATGGTGCTGCTTCCTACGCTGTGTTGGAGCAGGTGCTTGGGGAGAAGCAAAAGAGAGAGCTTGAAAATAGAGCGAGCCTTTCCTTAAAAATCTTCCCCAGTCTGAGAAAAGATAATTTAAGGAGTCCTTGAAGCTGGTGAGGTGACCAAGACATCACTCCTAGCAATGGACTCACCCTGGTGGGGCTTTCATGCCTTGTCCAGGACATGCAGGCCTTGCAGGGGCCATCTTCCTCAGGATCAATACCTCATATCTTCCAGAAAAATAGGCATTTATAAGCCTAATTGCTGAGCTTTCCCACTAGATGAAAGCCTGGTTTTGCCTGGCTGTAGATAGGCAGCAGGTGCCTGCAGGCCACAGAGGGGTGTGAGCTGTCCCCGTGGGCTGTGGGGACAAAGGGACCTGCAGCAGTCACAGGTACTGAAGCTTTCTGCCATAAATATTTTAATGTGTCTTTTGTGTCACTCCCTTGGCATGGGGAGTGGCTGCAGCACCTGGAATTACAAGGAATTCCATGGGTCACCCAGGTTAGCCCAAGAGCACCCAGCAGGGTTTTTGGCACTCTCACACAAGGGTGCAGGCATGGACAGCAGCTGGGGGCTGCAGGGGTCTGCAGACATGCTCCTGGCCCTCTGCTAACCCCAAATCCTGCTGGCACTGCTGCCTTTCTGCTCCCAGAGGAGGACCTGAAGCCACTGCAGACAGGATTTGGCTACCAAGGAGTTTACTCTCAGGTCCAGGAAGCAGCCCCAGCACCTTGGCTGGCTGTCCCCATGGCCAGGCCCTGTAAGTCACCTTCAGGTGAACAGAGCAGGCCTTGCTGAGGAGCACAGGCTGCTGCTGTGTGCCACACGTGCTGCAGTGCACGTGCCACGGGGTGCCTGCCTCAGCCTGGTGCCACCTGCCCAGCTGCCAGCCCCTGCTGGCTGCAGATCCCACTAATGCTGTGTAAACACCTGTGCCCAGCACCTGTCCTGTTCCTGGGCAGGGCACACACACAGCAGGTGGCTCTGTCACCTGGCTGTCAGCATCCTGCCACAGGTGTCAGCTTGCTGGGGAAGCACACAGGTGGGACAGATCCCCCCAAAAGGTGGGATCACTGGCTGAAGCACTAAGGGCACCTGCCTGGGTGCCTCCATCCTCCTGCCCTATTCTCTGCAGGCAGGAACAGGCACTTTGTTACTTGGCTTTGTGTGGAGGGTGGGCAGGCATGCTGTTCACAGCAGGGCAGTTTGCAGACAGTGTAAATTGGTGTTTTTCCCCCCTGTTAACTCCCTCTGTCCTTCCTTCTGGCCGTGGTGTGTGGAGAGGGAGTGATGGGCTGCAGGGTCACTCCTTGGGGTGTGTGGAGTGGGAATGGCAGGCTGGGCTGGGCTGGGGCAGATGGCAGGTGCTGCATTGGTCATTCTCCTCAGACACAGGGCTGTATCTCTGTTCTTTGCCCCAGTGAGTATTTAATTGTGCAGAATGGAGCAGATTCAGCAGGAGGAGCTGGAAGGGCCACTCTCCCCAGCGTGCTGGGTCTGTGGCTGGGGCACTGTGCTCCCAGGCAGCTCAGTTCCCATTCCTGCACAAGGAAAAGGTGGGGATGGCTTTAACCCCTGCCTGCCCCCAGTTTGGGGGGCTGTTGGGGAGGCTGGCACTGACAGTGGCCTCAGACAGGGTGCCTGTGGCAGCTGGAAGAAGGCAGCTCCCTGGAAGTTCCCAGCAGCAGCAGAGCTCCCTGCAGACACTGCTGCAGTGTGCAGGGCTCTGGTGCAGGGGCTGTCACCTCAAGGGACCCTGCTGGGACACCTGAGCCTTCCTGTGCTGGGACAGCCCAAGGCAGAGCCTGGCTGGTTACCCCAGTTAGCCCAGAAGGCCACCAGGAGACATGGAAATAGGTGACACTTGTGCTGATTTGGAGGTTCCTCAGTGCCCAATAAATGCTGCTTTGCTGGGTGTCCAAAGGGACAAGGGGCTGAGAGCAGGCAGGACCTGGAGAAGCTCAGTGTGATCCTTTACATTTTCATTTGGTTGACTCCAGTGTATTTCCTAGACTAAAGCTGCAGCCCCCACATGGAAAGCTGCTGTTGCTCATTCACAGGAGAGCCCTCTCCAAGTGGATTTCATGGCAGCAGACAGTGTTTGGCCAGCGTGGTGAGTGTGAGGCAGCTTGGCAGATGTGTTACACAGCTGCTGCCTGCACGTGCCCTCTGAGGTTTGGAGAGAAAACAAGAGCTGCTAAGAGCAAAGCACTTGAGGGTTTAATGGAGTGCCACAGGAGGGATTGGGACAGGGACAGGAGCTGTCCCCTCTCTGGGTGTCACTGCAGAGCCCCACCATGCATGGGGGTCCCTGTGTGATCCCTGGCAGTGAGCATCATCCTCTCATCGCTCTCATTCTGTGCACAGATCCCGAGGTACATCCCTCTGGAGGGGCCTGTGGAATGTCCTGGGCTCTGCAAACCAGCACAGACTGGGGGACAGCACAGATTCCCCTTGCTGAGCCACACTGCCTTTCCTCAGCAGGGTGGAGAGCTCTGAAATCCCCTCTTTGTCTTTTCCCTGCTTGGCTTCAGGCAGCCTCCAAAACTCTGTATCGTGGCAACAACCTCCCCCTGCAGAGGAGTCTCTAAATGCAATAACTGCAGCAACATTTTGTGAATGCCCATTTTAGAACCTATATAAAAATGACACTATGCTGTTATGACAATTTACCATCCAGGTGCTGCTGGTTTCCAGTCAGACCCTAAATCCTGAGGTTGTGCCAGGTGTGTGGGGACAGCAGTGTGTAAAGTGCCCTGAGATGTGTAGCATGGGGAGTTCAGGCTGGGTTTGGTAACAGCTGATGATCACAAAGCCTTTCTGCCTCTGAAAGAAATGAGTGGGCTTTCCTGAAACCTTCCTGCACCCTGTGCCAAGTGAGATGCTGGCTGTGCTGGTCATAGCCAGCACTGGGCACGGCCCTGGGGTCTTTTCTGTGCTGTCCCAAGAATGTCCTTTGGATAAAAAAATACCTGTGGGTCTGATTTTCTGAGTCTGTGGAGTTTTCAGCCTGTTTTCAGCTGATTTCTTCTTCCCTTGAGAGAATCCATTCCTCTCAAGGACAGTGAATGTGAATGTCTGTTTTTTCACAACACATCCAGGTTCTCACACAACCCTCTCCCAGGTGTTTTTTCTATTATTTAACCAGTGAAGTGTTGTCTTTACTGACTAATTACACAGTTCCTTAGCACAGCACGTTACAAAAGGGCTGTGCAAAACTGTAAATAAAGCCTTCTGATCTTTCTTCTACCTGGAATCAAACTCTTAATTTTCAAGTACAACAGCAATAAATCCCCAGCTTGCTACAGAACATGAGCTGAAGCCTTGTTTGGGAGGCTGGTGCCTTTGGTGCCTCACTGCCCCTCAGTGCCCTCTCTCCAGAGATTAATATCTGAGGACAAAGGTAATATCTGAGGACACAGGATTTATTGCAGCATCCCACTGACGTGCCTCAGGCACAGCAACACGCTTGTGGATTTGATGCCAGCACTTGATTTCCCCTAATATTTGCCCAGGAGGTTGAGTTCAGTGGCCAGCACAGAGGGAGTGCCAGGGATGAGCTGGCCAAGGAGCAGCTCTAATCACACCACAATCAGGCTGTTGTTGTGCCCTGACCTTGCCAAAGGGCAGCATCCTGCTCCTCTGTGTCCCTGATGGATTATCCTGCTCCCCAGAGCATGGGTACAAACTCCCCCTACCTCCCTGCATGTCTTTTGCTGGTTCTCAGTGATAAAATGTCTTGTGAAACTTTTAAATTAAGTGGTTTTTTGGTTGGTTTTTTTTTTTTTTTTTTGCCCATGGAAAGGTTAACTTCCTTCCTCCAACTTGTTTCCTGATCAGCCTCAATCAACTGGCACATCCCTCTCATATAAAAGCAGAATCCAAACAAAAAGCACATTTACTGTCAGCCTGGGGTTGTGTTTGCTGTGGAGCACTTGAGTCACAGGAGGACTTACAGCACGTGGCAAAAACTGTGCCTGGCTTGGCTGGTGCTGCCTTTTGGGGAAAGCCAGGGCTAGGCAGGGTGAGCTTTGGGGACAGACTCTGTGTCCCCTCTGCTTGGGGACACAGAGCAGCCCCACAGTGATTTGTGACAAATACATGTGCACAGCGTGGGATTTGGTCCCATAATTTCAGTGACACACCTGTGTGATGTCATCTGGCTCATGTGTTGGAGCTCAGTAAGTTATTAAATGTGAATTTTATCAGTGTGAAACCATTGACCTGGTTAAAAAAAAAAAATCAACTAATAGAGGAGAAATCTCTTGCTGCTGCTTGTCCTCAGGTTGGGTGAAGCAGTTGAATGAGAGACAAATATTTGAAATATCTTTGGAAGACAAACTCCTTTCTCACCAAGACCAATTCTGGGGCCTGTTAAAATCGAGAATGTTTCTGTAGATGCCAGTGGGACTGAGGCTGGATCCTCATAAAACAAAAATCACATTTTTCTCTCCAAGAGGGAGACCCAGCAGTGTGTGCATGCAGGGGCAGAGAGCAGCCCTGGCTGGTGGGGCTGTGGGATGCAGTGCCCCACACACATATCTGGGCTGCTGAAAAATCTGAGATCCCTGAAAAATCTTTGGGTAAAGTAGAAGTGACCAGAAAGCTTTTGAAAAAGGGGAAATAGAATAAATATTGATTATGCTGGAGTGTGCTGAAGTATGCAGCCTGTCTGATTTAAAGCAGCCAGATTATTCCCTAGGACCAACTCTGTGAAATAATCAGTGCTTAAAATTTGATTATCAGAAAGCCCAAGGACTTTAATCTCTATAGATGTGCTTCAAAACATTTATTTGCAGGAACAAGGATGTTTAATTTTTAGCCGTCGTTCCATTTGTAGATAATCCAGAAAAATGCCTGCCAGCTCTAAGCTCCTCTTGTGTTTAGTCAGCCTGGTCTTTGTTTCCTTCTCCCAGGGAAAGGTGAAGTTGTGTGTGTGTTGTTCTGATGTGCTTCACTGCCACTGAAATGATCATGGTGCTAAATATGGCATTGAAACAGCCTCTCCCATTATTTAATTAGGAAGAAATCTGACAACTGAACATAGGAACAACAGCCTCTCCAATGTCTGTGGCCCCATGCCAGGTGAAAACACGATTTCAGAGGCTTTTTTTGTTCAAAATTAAAGACTGTGACAGTCTGAAAGCCCAGCCTTGTTCCCAGTGCAGCAGCCTTGGACACTGCAGTTCCCAACAGAAACCTCAGCCCATTACATTGCCAAGGCTGGGAAGCACTGGGAGACTTTGTAAAGCAGGGAGTAGAATTACTAACTCCAAAATATAAAATTTACATTGGAAATGGCCCATTGTGGGGAGAGCACTCAAGCTAGGGGTCAGTGCTCCCTTTGTACATTTAGTGTAATTCTGATGTTGCTGACTTATGGCTTTCACCCTGTTAGAGTCATTAGAAACATTGGAAATAACATCCCTAAGATCCATATATCCCTTATTACATTATTTCATGCACAGTTTAAGGAAGCTGCACTTGGTTCAAGTTCTGGTTTAGGATGAACACATTGATAAACGTGTTTGCTTTGGATTGGTGCCTTATTTTGATTTCTGCTTTTCCCTTTCTCCAGAAACTGCAATACCCATCTGTGCAAAGGACATCAGTGATGATCTGATGAAAGAGTTTGCTTTTCTGTCTGGTGAGTACATGAACATCTTCAGGGTCTCTCTCTCTCCCTGTGGTAATTAAATACACCAGACAAACTTCTTTGCTGTTTATCAGAGTGATACTCCACAAGGGCTATTGCTCATCAGGTAAGTATCCAGTGCCACTAGAAATGTTGTTAATAAAACATAGAGGCAATTTGAAAGAGCAGATTATGTTTCTGTCTTGTGCCACACTGTAAAATATTCTTACCTCCCAGCACTCAATGCATTAACAAGCACTTTGCTGGTGTCAAATGTGTTTCTGCAGGTTGCAGACCAGTGTGTTTATTTGCCCTTGTATTTCTGATTCCTTTTGCTGTCCTGTGTCAAGTACACTCAGAAAATAAAGGAAATACCTGGTGCTTCACGCATTTGTTTCTAGCACCTGCACTTGTGTGTTGTGCTTGGACTCTGAGTCAGATTTGTCTTTGTTTGGCTGTTCTGGAGATGTGAAAAACCCCTCTGGCAATGGGCAGTGTGTGTTCTGACCTGACTGGGCTTTGCTGCTGGCCCTCCTCAGAGGCATGGCCAGGGAAGCATCCTTGCCTTTTTTCCAGGTGGAAGAGGAAAGGACAAGGCTTGGATTATCACTCTCCCTGACAATGCTGGCTTCAACCAGGTGCCTGAGGAGAATGTGTCCAAAGTCTTGACATACCTGACCTCAGTGCCAAGGTAAGAGGCTCCTGTCAGCTCCTGGGGGTGGGCAGGGCTGTGGGTCCTGCCTGGGTGAGGCAGGATCTTCTGTGTGGGGCTGAGGGGCTTCTTCAGCTCTCAAAACCCCAGGGATGCAGGCCCTCACAGTGTCCAGGTGAGCTGTTTTATGTGCCAGGAGCTGCAGAGTGGGAAGTGGACATCACCCCCGTGACCTGTCAGCTGGAATGTATCACACATTTACTTGATTGGGTTTCTAATTAACAACAAGCCTTCCTCAAGCTTTGGCGTGTGTCACCGCCTAAACATGGCCACGCCACTGCAAAATAATATTTTGACATGTACAAATAGAGAGTCATTACTGTGGAAAAAGGAGAAATGAAACCAGAGGAGGTGAATAATTAGAGGAACAAAGTGTTTGGGGTCCCTGTGACAGGTGATGGCTCAGCAGAGAGCAGCAGCTGGCATTACCTGCCTGTGTGTCAGGGCTAAGCTGCTGACAGTCTGCCTGTGCCTCATGCAGGGCTCTGTGCTTAGATTAATGGCCATCCTAGACCTTGCTGCTGAGCCATTCAGTTACCTGGAATGCTTCATTTTCTTGAATAATGCCTGTTTTGGCAAATTTCTTCCTGCAGGGAGAGCAGGCTGACAGCAGCTAGATGGGAGCTGTCCATTAGCAGCTGCTTTGGAAGAAGTGTGGGGTGTTTAGGTGCATCTGTTAAAAAAAAAAAAATTAAAAAATAAAGAGCCTCTGGTTCTTCTATTGTCTTTTTGATAGACTCTGAGGTTTCAAGGGCTCCTGGCCCACTGGCCCAGCAGGAACAGGACCCTGCCAAGTGTTGGCCAGAGGGGTTTCTCCTTCATCCTGTGCAGGCAGCATCTGCACTTCCCAGCTCTGTCTGCTTTCTCCAAGGCTTCTTATTCCCTCTGACTGTAAACACCCTGGCATTAGCATGATGAGCAGCCTTGCTGTCCCTGTAATAGGTCCAGCTCAATCAAGAAACTAATGAGCCTGCTGGTGATTCAAACACGTTCAGCATGTTTTTAGTAAAACCACTTTAATCATCCTGCCCTGCTCCTCCTACCCCCAAAACAGCCTGCCCTAATGTCTGATCACCTCAAAAACATGTGCTCCATAACACTTTGGAGCTGAAAGGCTCCAGGAAAAGCATCACCTAGGTGAGGGTGGCAGGTCTGTGTCAGCTGTGGTGCCTGCTTTACACATCCCTCAGCAGCATCACATCGTGGGATTAAAGCTCTGACTTTAGCCCAGAAATTCCCTAAAAGAGGTAAATATTTACCTGCCAGAGGTATTTTTTTTTTCCTCACATATCAGGGTTAGAGGGTGCACCAACACCTCCTTACCTGTGGATGTGCAGGGGCAGATGAGAACCACACACCTGTGCCTTTCCCCTGCAAAGGAGCTGCAGTGTCCTACCTGTACCAGGCTGAGAAAACCCCATGGGTGCCAGCTGTGTGGTATTTGGGGAAGTTGAATGGTTTGTAGTGTTTTGGGGGGCTGAATTTCATGAGGCATTTATCTCCTGGGGATAATTGTTAGGTGAAGCAGAGGGATGCTGAAAGCTGCTCCAGAGTCCTCAAGGCAAGTGCATTAATAGCAGAGCCAGGAGGAAGGCCAGTCCTGTAGGCAAGTTAATTTTTGGAATTCCTGGGAACTGTGCTGCAGGCAGGAGGCAGCTGCAGAGAGTTCTTGTGTGCATGAGTTGTAAGGGGAAATAAGTGTTAGGTGCCCACTTTCTGTTCTGTGCACACCCAGCTCAAAATGCTGCCCTGGCTGCCCTCGGGCTGGCTGTGCTGAGCAGCACCTGCAGGGACACAGGGAAGTGTGGCAGATCCTGGTGTTTGCAGAAAGGAGACACAGGGAGTGATGATAAAGCAGCACTTCATCCAGGCTTGGATTGGGGACTGTGACAGTGTGGCCTTTACAGCAAATACAGATCTTTTCTCTAGGCTGAAAGGATTTATCTCTCCCAAGTTAAGCCAGAAATCTGGTAGAAGTTTAAAGGAAAAAAAAAAAAAAATCAACTGGTTAGTTATGGTATCTGTAAGATTGTTGTTACAAAAAAAACCTGATTTAATTACTATAAAAGTAAAATTTGGAACCCAAAAAAACCCACAACCCTCTGTGTGTAGCACTGGTGTGGTTTTACCTTCAATACTGTGTGCAGTTCTGGGTGCCAGATTTTAAAAGGATGTGGGGGTCCTTGAATGGGTCCAGAGGGAGCAAGTCTGGTGAGAGGGATTGAAGGACTGTGCTGTGAGGAGCAGCTGAGGCCTGACACTGTTTTGTACCACAGCAACACAAGACTTTGAGATCAGAAGGCTAGAAAAATTACTCTTTTATTTAGGGATATTTCTCCCTTATATACCATTTTATACAGAGCAGTTTGATTGGTGAAACAAAGGCAAAGCTCTTCAATCACATTGGTCACACCAGAGGGACATCAAGAAGTCCCTCCTGTGAGAAGGAATGGATAACATAGGTACTGTTGGAAAACATTCCCATTGTTTACAGAACTTTCCCAAAAAAAAAGAATTTTAGAAAAGCCAAAAACACCTCAGACATGAAAACCAGGGCTACAGAGGCCTCTGGGCTTGTCTGGAGTGGAGAGAGGGAGGCTGAGGGGGATCCTGCTGCCCTCTGCAGCTTCCTGAGGATGGCATGTGCAGAGCAAGGAGCTGAGCTCTTCATCCAGGGGCAGGACGTGTGGGAATGGCTCTCAGCTGTGCCAGGGAAGGTTTAGGACAGACATTTGGAGGCATTTGTTTGCTGAGGGGGTGTCAAACACTGGAACAGTTTCCTTAGAGATGTCACTGATTCTCCAAGCTGTCAGTGTTTAGGGACCATTTGGACAATGCCCTTAACAACATATTTCAATTTTTGGTCAGCCTGAAATGGCCAGACATTGGGGCAGATTGTCACTGTAGGTCCCTTCCTGCTGAAACACCATATCCTATTCTGTCCTGTTCCATTCTTTGACTCCCCAGCTTTTTGGAATTTAGACAAGCTCTGCCTGTTCCATCTAGGCTGGGAGGTGAGGTGCAGAGTGGTTCAGAGCTGTGGCTGATAACAAAGTAGTGGCACAGTGGAGGGTGCTGGTGGCTATAAATACCTCTGGATTTCAATATTGGGCAGGTTGTGACAGCGTGCTCTGATCCCACCAGCAGCAAGGAGCCTCTCAGTCCTGTGCTAAATCTCACAACTGCAGACTCCAGGATCCAATTTCAAGTCCTGCAAAACATCCCAGGTCTTTATTTTTAGTCTGGTGCATCCTGCAACACATACAAAATTAAGGATAATGGGAAAAAAAAAAAAAAAAAGTGGCAAGAAACACCCAGAGAGAAATAATCCTTGCTCTGGTTATCTATCTCCATCTTTCTGCTGCTGGATGCAGGCAAACAGCCCTCAGAGCCCTGGTAGAAAGCATTGATTTATTTTTATTGTCAGTCTAAAAGGTACATCATGGGCCTGGAAATCTGATAAACCTGCAAGGCCTGGGTTGCACATAGTCACAGACTTTCTCCTCTGGCCCTAGAATAAATGACAAATTTCCCACAGTAGGTGTCAAGGCTGTCAGACTGCTGGGAACTTTCCTCTTTGTTTCTGAAAGGGAGCTGGTAAAAGCAAATTAACATGCTTGGAGGCTGCTCTGTGAGCATAACCTTCTCCTGAGTTAATGGTGTACTTCAGCTTTTCTCAACTGGCTCTGCACTGCAGTCTGGCTGCCTTTTCTAAATGGCTTGGATTCTGGGGGGTTCCTTCAATGTTTTATTGTGATTACAGCAGTTCAGTGTAAACAGCATTTATTTTTTTCAATTGCAGACTCTTGGGAAATACCATGGGGAGCTGGGGAATTGTTTCATACAGCACATAGTGACATACCTTTTGAAATTTTAGAGTGTGCTGAAAAACCAAAGGGTTTTATTTTTGCACTAAACCAAAGGGTCCTTTTGCCTGCTCCCACCTACCTGGGTCACTTAGTTCATGGTGGGAGTGTGAACAGAGCTAATAGAAACCTGCAGAATTGTCTCACATTGCCTAAACTGTTCTAAGCAAATAAAGGTTTTGGCTGAAAAGCCACACTCACCATGCTCACAGACCTCAGGTTTTATTGCATCTAAGGAGTTCTGTGTATGATCCATATGTAAAATTTTATATTCATTTTCTCTGCTCTTTTCTTCCACACCTCAAGGCCGTTGAATAAATTCAAATGAAACCTCTGCACTTTGTGTCTGATGTTACAGATCCATAAGGTCTGCCATAGGATAGCTTGGGCTTTGGGTGCCTCTACATATCTTCAGTCACTTATTGTTATGACTCAAAGGGGATTTTACTTTTTATCCCTCTGAGCACAACTGCTAATTCCTCTTGAATATATTTGTCAGAGTTGTAGCTGCCACAGACCAGAGTGGCAGGATGTGCACTGAATGAAAGCTCCTGCACTGGCTTCAAGTGTCTTGGGTTGTTTTTTTCTCTGTAGTGAGTTGCCAAGTATTGTCTGCTGTGGTACTTCTGAGTAATCCACCATGTGTTCTCCTTGCCAAACACAGGAATTAGTGGGAATGATGCTGACAAGAGGCTGCTTGCACAGGGCTGTTCCCAGTGCAGACACCTGACCCCTCTGGGGAGCCAGCACGTGTCCTGGGAGCCTCTTCCCAGCACGGGTAGGGTGCTGTGGGATGTGGCTATCCTGTTTCAGCATCCACAAAATAAANGTCTTGGGTTGTTTTTTTCTCTGTAGTGAGTTGCCAAGTATTGTCTGCTGTGTGATACTTCTGAGTAATCCACCATGTGTTTGCCTTGCCAAACACAGGAATTAGTGGGAATGATGCTGACAAGAGGCTGCTTGCACAGGGCTGTTCCCAGTGCAGACACCTGACCCCTCTGGGGAGCCAGCACGTGTCCTGGGAGCCTCTTCCCAGCACGGGTAGGGTGCTGTGGGATGTGGCTATCCTGTTTCAGCATCCACAAAATAAATACTGCAAATATTACCTAGGTATCCTGTAAATGCCCTCAGGCTGGGGGCCCTGTTTACAGGCTGGCCTGCCCGTGGCAGTGTGCAGGCAGGAGTGCAGTTTGTAGCTCAGCTGGCTGCAGTGTGTGCTGTCACAGCTGCAGCCTGGCTGGTCCTTCCCTGGGGAGGAATATTTGAATTACAGACAGGGCAGCAGGGTGCCCTGCCACACCAGGCACCTCCAGTACAGCTGGCTGGCCTGCTCAGACTGGGCATTTCAAAGCAACTCAAAGGATTTGGGTGGTAAAAGGGACTGTCAGGAGCCTGTGCTGGCCAAGCCAGGTGGAGTGTGCTGGAAAATGCCTTTGAGCAAGCGTGGGGAGAGCTGGGGGAAGCCACCACAACCTGGA
>WEIU01017692.1:1351-36874 GCA_013389925.1 Aegithalos caudatus
AAAAAAAAGCAAAGTTAAAAAGTTACCAGTGGCCATCATATATCACAAATATGAGTACAGGTTTGTCAGAGTTGTTGGGTGACACCACACCAGGTTCTTTAGTTGTTCTTCTGACTAAAAACAATCTTTGCTTGTGATAATGCCATTGACCTTGACCCTATTAGAAGGCTCACCTTTGGCTTATAGCACACAGTTCATCCTGCAATCAATTACACCCAAGCAAGCTGTCAGTAGATGAGAGTGTTGCACAAATTGTTTATCTTAATGTTTATCTGAAAAATATTCACAAAGGCTGAGATGGGGAATCACATACCATCAAAAAAAAAAAAAAAAAAGCTGGTCAGAGATTCATAGTACAATAGCATTTCTTTTCTTTTTATAATTACCAGAAAATCTTACAGTTTTGTTGAATGTATGACCAATGAAATCTATGGAGATATTTTCAATTATTAGATTTGCAGTATGCTGTGAACAGTTATTTCTTCCTTTTTACTTTTCTCTATCCCTATCTTATTTTCCCAAGTTATTCAGACATAAGGATATCACTAACTGAAGAGGCCTTGTAGAATTAACAGAATTATATGATGGAGCAAATTACATTTTTCATTACTGTTTTGAAATAAGAATTTTTTTTTAAAAAAAGACCACCATAGTGTAGTAGATTGTTGATGTAATGACAAGATTCAATATGATATGCAGATTGAAAGGTGAGAAATTAATAGATTGCTCTTCAATAAATCCAAATAACCACTGATTCAATCATTTGCTGAATGAATCAGAGCAAACTATCTCAGTGGTGAGAAGACAAGCAAAACTCTGCAAGACATATTAGAACATGCAGAGAAATGATCTCATTGCCTCCACCCAAAGGTGAAGCCAAGGCTTTTAAACTTCCTTGAGAGCATTGGGCATGACAAGGAAGTAGATGAAGCAGAACATTTCCTTTCAGACATAGATTTTCCTGCTGTGCTCTGCATCTTCCTTGCTTTTAAGAATGGATTCCCACAGCATAGGCTGCATGACTCTGCCTTAGCTCTGTGCACAAACTGGGACACCATGGAAAGCCAGGAGACTGCTGGCAGAGCTGCTACAACATGTGGTACCAGTTCTCTGATTTGTGTACTGACTGGCTTCACTCAGTAGACCCTAAGCAGTTAATTGTCTTTTATTCAGCAGTCATTCCTGTCACTGTACTCTATTGTTATTCACCTTGATGCTGGCAAATTAAATCAGAATAGGGAACTGCTGCCAGATTTTTTTGTGAAGGATATTGGCCAGAAGCCAGTGCCAGAAAGGCCAAAGGTACAGTTTAAAACTCTAGTAAACTTCAACTGTGTGGCCTTGTATGGATCCAAATTCAGAATTTTCTTTGCAGTTGCTGACAACCCTTTGACCAAATTATCCTTTTATATTCACTGGCTATTCCAAATGTTGGCAATGACCACTACGCCTTCTTGGTCCTGTGTACGAATATAAAAGCAATTTTTGTGGTCCAAAGCTAAAAGTATTGGTAGGTATGTTTGATGCTAGTTATCCTAAAGAGTAAAGACCACCTTAGGTATTGTTTCTTCCTTTGTTTTTGAGACTTGACAAAGCCTCAGGATTTAAGTCTGGTATTTAGAGAAAATGTAGATGGTGTTTTGAATTATTTATGCAGTGCTCTTTAAAAAGTTTGATAAAAAATTAGCTGACAGCTTGTTATATGAATATAAGCAGGTAAGATTTATTTTTTTGATGACAGAACAGAAGTTTGATTAAAATATATTTATTAAACTAGCACAACTGAAAAAAAAAAAGGTATCGTGCTTGTGTGAGATTGGTACAGTTGATTACAAAGCAAAAACTTTGTCTAACAGCACAACAAGAAATAGTAATTGTACATCAACTAGGTAGATAATCCAGGTGGATAATCCATTCCAAGTAAGTAATGGATTGAGCACCTCCAGGCAGTGCTTACACTGCGCATTTTGTTGGAAGGAAGGAAGGTGAGAGCCACATGAATGCCTATCAGTGCAGCAGACACAGGGACCTGAACAAACCCTTCACGTTTCTAGGAAGACATAAGTGGTCTTGCAGATACAGTAAATCATGCTGGAGATTATGCTGAATGTGAATATATCATGTTTATTTGTGTACTTGAACAGGTTTCATAACTAAATAGTCCTGATTCTTCCAGTATTTGTGTATTGCTTATCTTGAGAGTGTCAGCCATTTTTGCACACCAAAGGATTATAGAAGTCCACCAAAAAAAAAAGGGTGTTGATGTTGTACCTTTGGCCATGCTGAAAAAAAGAAATCCTATACAAGCATATGGCTTTCTGGCTACATTGAACCAGCTTTGAAAATCCCCTCTCATGGGGATAAACTTGGATTTGCAGAAGGCAAGAAAAGATTGACATCTACAGATACACATAATAGCTTTTCTGGCATGATTAATAGAAAGAGGTCAGCTATGAATACAACATGATGACAAAGTCTAATCAGTATAACCATACATAGGCATAAAATATTGAAAGATAAAGAACTTCAGTTGAAGACTTGGAGATCTATTAGAAATAGTACATAAATATTATATTGGTAAAAATCAAGCTTCTTGTCAGCATTTATTTAATGTTTCATTGATTTCAAATCTGGAATAAAACATTTTATAAGTACTTACAGAAAGCATGCAATTTACATACCTATACTTTCTAAATTTATTATAGTGTTTAGGAAAACAGCAGTAGATTTGTACATAATAGAAGTAGCTACAGTGTCTGTTTCAGTTAAGTGTTGCAACTAGATATGTTCTCTTTTGTCCTCCAGAAGTTTGTAAACAGCTCCATCTTCAGGCATCATTCCCTGTGCTAAAAAAGAAAATTGTAGCAATCACAGCTCAGCAAAGCTTTCAGAGACCTGTTAGGATTTTGCAGTTTACATTAACTATTAGCAGTTAAACCGAAGTAATGGTCTCATATAACCACTTCTCAGATATATTGAGCTGAAAGAAAATCGTTGGGATTGAACCAAGAGTCTAACAAATAAATTATGGTAGGTCAATGGCAAAGTAGATGCATGACAGGAGTACATTTACCTATATCTAAATTAGACTGAAACTGCATTGCCACTACTAGAATGTATTTCTTTCAGCAGACAGATCCCGAAGTACACAAATCAAGTCAAATCATTTTTTTTAATTGTATGTATGTGTATTTTTAAAGTTAGTGTATGTGGCTAAACAAAACTGAATGAAGTGAAAGAGGCAGCACACAGAAAATGTTAACATACAGGAGATGAAATATCTAAAAGTCTTGGAGAGGATACATCTCCCAGAATCAGGTCTCCAGAATGGCCTTTTGATGACCATTCAGTATGAGAATGAAAAATATCATTTCACATGCTTGCAGAAGTAAATGAGGTGTCCCTTGGATATTCAGGAGAGTATAATTCTATTGTTTGATGAGTGTTTTGCTTTCCAGTGGCAGTGCCTGAATAAACCAGTGAAATTACTTGATTTTTTAATCTGAAAACTCTTGGGAACATAGTTTGCCTCCAGACCATGGAAAAGGGATCTCTGTTTATTTAATAGTATATTTGGTAGTGGATAATATGATAATTTCTAGAACTATAAACTAAACTGAATATATTAATATCAAATATCAGTATGTTTGTCATTTTAAAATACAGTCTGTTATCTTCCTAATTATTTCCTAGTAATCCTGCTGGTCAGATTTGATCAGTTCACTGTTATTCTGAAGTACTGTGTTGTACATGATGTACAAGATCTTTTGTGTGTGTGTGTGTAGGTATACATGACACATCCTTCTTTTCTACAGGTTGTCACTTTCTGCACCCATCAGATGTATGATAGGTAACTGACAACACAAAATATAACACAAAAGATATGCACACTGCTTCTCTGAAAGTGGTAAGGCACAAAGAAGCCTTTTACTCCATTTCATAAAGGTTCTAATTTCACCATCTCTCTCCACACATATCTGGTCCTATCAAATTATTGGGACTATTTCTAATCTGAAAATAGGAATATGCTTGTATATCTTATGAAATAAATGTGCTGTACTTCCCACAGTCCCCACACCCCAAAACACTCTATACTCTATCTACTCTTTGTGCCAAATGCCAAGGAAACTATGTTTATAGGAAAGTAAGCACTATACAAGATACAGGATGTGGATCCAACAATCTGTATGCAGATTTAATGCATGCCTAGAGATGTCATTCCTAGTATGGTAAAATCCTGGCTCCATTGAAGCCTGTAAATTTCCATTGATGTACATGGAGTCTGAATTTCCTCTACATCATTTTCTTGCCATATTATAGAAACACTTAGCAAAACAATTGAATTTTAGGAAATGAAAGTAGTTCTGTAACTATATTGATAGGATAACTGAGCATTTCTTTGAAAGGTTAGGTTTGTGTGGTTTTTTTTAAATTTTTTGTTTCTATTTAGAGCCTACAGGACTTCTACCAAAGTTAATGACATCAGCTAATATTAGCTTTTATTTTAAAAATTTGGACAATTATTGGATTTTATGGATTTTGATTAGAGTATTAGAGTCTAGTTTAGTTCCTTTAATAAGAAAAGATAATTCTTTTTTCTTTTCATTAGAAAAGGATACCACTAATATGAGTTTCTGATTACACATCTAACAAACACTGAATTGTTCTTTCAGGGAGTGTCCCCCATCATCTCCTTGACTCATCTGCATTAGTTGGGTGGACAAACAAAGACCATTTTGGGAGGCTTGCTAAAATGATTTCTTCATTCTTTGCAGAGTGCTTCAAATATAGCATGACAGATATATTTTGTAATTTTATTGTCAAAAACTGGGATGGGTTCCCCAACAAATCAGCTGTCATATACAAGAAATACTTCTGCAGTACCACACTAATCTGTGGCCTCATGATTATTTCTGAAGCTGTGTTCAACAGCAGTAGCAACAAAACAATTAATTACAGGTGATAAAATGCTTTCACACGTGAAGCCATCTCCTCAAGAGATGGCTTTCTTTGTAACGAAAATAAAAGTCAAAACCTTTTGTGAGATGATTATCTAATTCATATACAGTTTCTGTAATTTTTATGTCAATTTGTCATTGAAATTATGATAATCATAAATTTATAAGTAATAGAAGTTATTATTTGTTGAGTAAAATAAATCTAAAACCATTCTTTCATAAGTTTGAATTAAAAAAAAAAAAATAAGTGGGATGTCATTTCTCTGACCCCTGTGCAAGAGAAACTGAAAAAAAAGTCACTGAAGTGGCTTTTGTCTATCTTAAACTAGTAGATGTTAATCCTAAATCAATTACCTACCTGGCTACCAAAAAATTTTG
Source organism: Aegithalos caudatus (assembly GCA_013389925.1). Lineage (NCBI taxonomy): Eukaryota > Metazoa > Chordata > Aves > Passeriformes > Aegithalidae > Aegithalos > Aegithalos caudatus. The sequence continues at coordinate 6,688 of WEIU01017692.1, forward strand.
ACCTAAATCAGCATAAAGCTTGGATTTATTTGTACATATTTTATTTAAAATATTTTGACTGAAGGAATTGCTCAGTTCAAAGGGTCTGGATTGGACACAGCTCTACTTCAGATTATTATTTTGAAGGACTCAATTAGTGAGGACCTGAAGACTTGGCAGGAAATGTACTTCATTCTATAATTTTTCAGGTATGCTTTCATAGCCTGCTATTTTTTACTTGCTTGCACACTCTCTTTTTGTCATTAATGAGTTCAGAATTAGAAATTTCCTCAGCCATTCTCCCCATAAGCTTGCACAGTTGACAGTATTCCTGAATAAATGTTCTCCCTGTGCAAGCACTCACTTTGGTTCCTTGAAGGGGGTTTTCCAGCCCGGCTGGTGACGCATGCCGTGCGTTGCCAAGCAATAATGGAAATGAACCCATCAACTCATGGTTGCCTTCCCAGGATAATCTGCCACCCCATCTGCGCCTTTGCAGCAAACTTCTGCTCTTCCAACATCTGCCCAATGGTTATTATACAATCCATTTAATATATTCCTGAGGAGCCATAACCACCGCTGTGCCTAGACGGGAGACCAATGAGGCCTCAGCAGACATGCCAGAGCAACCTCTCCAGGGGATTGAACAGGAGCCAGATTCACCACAGTCAGTTAAGTACACATTCCTTTGGTACATGTGTGGCTAATCTACTTTTAATTGAGCTCCATTGTTTTCATATATTTAGTAAACAAACATGCATAGGTACAAAAGCTGCTGCTTGTTGACAACACAAACAATATGCAGCTTGCTGGAGCTTTGGGCAAGCACCCTTGGCAGTAGATGTGGTAGAGCATATTTCATAAGCAGACATATTTCCTTGTGCTTTTTGCCTTTTTTTTTTTTTTTTTTTTCCCTTTAACATTTCCTGGATCTTTTTGTCCCAGCAGCCTATTCTATGTGATTATCACAGCTGAGTGTAGGTGCAAACACAATGTCCTGCTCCATGCAGAGACATCTGTGTGCCAGCATTGTTAAAGGGTATGAAGTGGGTTTTGTCTAGGTTTGCTCTCACTTTTTCTGATTAATATTAAGCCTCTTTAGACTGGGCTAAAAAGGCAGGGTTCTTTTCACCACGGTCCACTATGGTGACTCTTTTATTGCCTTACAGAGAACAGAGACATGTCATTCACTCTTCACCTACCTTTAAAAGAGCAAGCATTCTATATTCTTCCTTCCCTATTGTTATTCAATATTCTGCATGTGATATTTAGAGAAATCTTGACGTGCTTTGTTTGGTGTGTTAGATAAATGGTTGGTTGTCAAAACAACAGGGCAGCTCCAAAACTAGGTTCAGGTCATTTACTTCCTTTTTTTGGCGACAGTTTTAATTTGCTTTCTATTGCATGTAAGGTGGTCTGGGAACATATGCCTACATCAGGGCTAGTAGGATGAGAGAGGTTTGAGGCAGTTTCTGGATCAGTACTTGGCTTGGATCCATCAGATCTTTGGAAGCCCAGGGGAGCTGTGCAGAAGCCGTCCTCCCTCCTTCCTATCAAGCCTGACTCTGTTCTCACTGTCACTGCAAGGGAGGACAGGATGGATAGTTGGCAGACAGTGGTCTCCTCACTCCTTCCCTTGAGAGCAGTGGAAAAGATTTTAGTGGTTGGACAATCTTTGCTAGTACATGCCTAGATGGCAGCTCTTCTCCTGGCAGGTGGTCATGCAGTCTCATTGTGCTTAATACACCCCAGTGTCACATCCTGACCAGGGGTTCCTGCTGCGAGGCAGCTCTCAGCTCTTTGCAGGGGGTGGGGGGATGCTTCATCTGTTCATCAGGATGCTGTCCTTCATCTTAGCAAAGTCTCAAAGTGACATCTAGTGGAATACCTAGTCTCTGTGGGGAAATTTAATTAAACCACAGTCCCTTTATACCAGCACAAATATTGTGAAGGAAAACAACTCAACTCCTTTGACATTTTTACAAATAGGTTCAGTGGAAACTGCTGTGTTTACTTTAACTGACATTTGTTTTTTCAGTCAATTATCCCTCAGCCTTTTTTTCTTCCATAATTTATTACATGCCGCTCAGCCATAATAATAAATACAAAGTTGTTCCCCCTTTCTGTTGTTGTCTTGCAGGCTATGCTATGAACAAATGAAATAAAAATGAGTGCCCCTAATCTCCCTTGCTTTTTCATCTCTGTGGTAGCCTCAAACTATTTATTATGGACCTTAGCAGTCTCATATGGAGCAGAGTTTAATCCCAAATGTGAACAGAAGATTAGTCTGAAACTCTAGTGGTTTTTTTTCCTCATGCTTATGTCCTGCTTCAAAATGCATGAAAGACACTAAGGGTTGTTTGGGTTGTTGTTTTTGGTTTTGTATTTTTTTTTTTAATTTCAGTAGTCTTTTGAGCAAGGCCCTTTAAACATGACACTTAAAAACATCTTTTAGCCAGATGACATCTTTCTTCCTTAGTTGCTCTCTCTGAACTGAGACAAACACTTCATCTTTATTCAGTTCTTTACTTCTCAGTTCTAATATTTTTCCAAGAACTTCAGGAAATCTTTAGAACTCTCCAAAGAAAATGTACCCAAAAATCCAGTTTGTAAAATAAAGACTTTTATAATGGGGGGTGGAATCATAGGCTGGACTTCTGCAAGTGTTTTCATTGGTTTCAATGCTTGGGTTGTAGCCAAAGCTGCAATGAAAAATTATATTTCAGGTTCTTAAATGAAAATCTGTATGATTAGAGAAGAAACATGACCTTTTTTTTTTTTAACTTGCTGTTTTAGAATGAAAATAATTTGATTGCTAGGGCAGAGCATGTTCTTCTCAACTCTTTGGCCTGCAGCAGTTGTGTTTTAAGTGATTTAAGAAAAAGCAGTGAAAAAACAGAGTGCACTAGACATTCATTTAATCCATCAGGTACTGTCATGCTGCTAACTTTCCTTTGTGCAGATAAATAGTCAGATCTTTATCAAAGATATTGAATGATCTAATATTTTACTGAAGCAATACAAATATTTTACAGGCAACATTCTTCAGGTAATCATTTTATCTGAAAATGTTTCCATTTTCTGAACAGTTATTTTTCATAAAATCCTACCAGTTGAAAGCTATTTTTCTTCCTTTATTCTTCATAAAAAGCAAAAGGAGAACCTCAAGAGCTACATAAAGCTTTATATTCCATCTGGGAAGCTCATCAGCCGTCCACAGAAATGAAGGTATTTAAAGTAACAGTAAATAGAGATGTGAACGTTTGGAAATTGGAAAGCTGAATTCACTGGAAATAAGTTATTTTTCAAAGTCTTTTTCAATATGGCTTTTTGCCAATAATACAGTGAATCTGGGATATATCTAATAATTCTATATGTTCAGTCTACCAAATACTTAGGAAAACAGGAGGACAAAAAAAAAAGAGAGAAGGGAGGAAAATTTATAGCAAATTAATATAGAAATCAGCTGTATTTTATCAGGATGTGAAAATGTTAATTTTTTTTATTCCTTGTGCCTAAAGCTTATGTGCATCTCACTTAGAAATGTTTCTTTGCAATAAAATGCTTTCCAATTAAATATTTAGAAAACCAGTTAGGAAGAGGGATTTCCTTTAATCAGTTTGGAACTTAACAGATCACTTATGTTTTAATTGGGATATGCTGGAAAATGCCCTTCAGATTACAACTGAAACCTCCTTTTGAGCTGTAAGTTTACTTTGATTTCTGCAGTAAGTTCCACAGGTGTTAATGGAAGAGGCTTGGTATGGCTCCTAGAGGAACTGAAATAAGGAAAAAAAAAGAAAATCAAAACAAAAACTCAAAATGTGGTATGGACTTACTGCACTGACTTTCCTATGAGTCGGTTTTTCCTGATCCAAGACTAAACCGGGGTTTTACCATGTATGGATGAGGAGCTTAACTTTTACACTTGACTGACTCTGGTGGGGCTTCAAAGAAATCCTCTGACTTACATTAATGTAAAAGCAAAACAAAAGCCTAACTGGGACATGTATAATTAAGTTCACCACACAGAATGCCTGTGGTCACACCTTTGCTCACGTAAATTCCCAAAGGAGCTTTTTAACGGGAAAGGGAGACCAACAGTGTGAGTGCAATGCAATACCCTGGAGAAAGCTGGAGTGGGTAATCCTGCTTGGAGAAGAGTGGAGCAGCCCAAAGGCTGAGGTTGTCATCCCAGGTAGAACACTGAAACAGAGCAGTTGAAAAGAAGAAAAAGGGATCTGTGTCTGCACTGTCATGTTTCAATTTAAACACCTCAAATCAGCTTCTTTCCTTTTTTCTGTTTCCCACCTTAATTCATAAAGAAATTGGCCAGCTTATTAAAGATTGGTTTCCTTGAAATTAAACATTTAAACACCTCTAAAAATGTGACCCAGAAAGGTCACCTCCATTGACATTGCAAGCAAAGCAAAATAGCTGAGATACTCTACTGCAACTTTTGTGAAAAGATGAGTTCAAACTTGAGACTAAATAGCTAATTCTGTATCAAATTATGTAAAATTATATAACCTTTTCATGAGGTACTATTTCATAAAGATATTTTTATTCATTTGAAGTTTAAGGAAATTTGATTGAATGTATTCATTGAGATAGGATTTTTAAGCTGTCATTCCGTGTTTCAGGTTGTGTCCTGAAATAAATAAATGAATGAATGATCTTTACTTCAAATATACGTGTTTATCCTAGTATAAGGGTCAGATCTTACAGTTCAGTCCAAATTAGAGACTAATGACAGCCTTCTGAGTGTGATTCTGGCCCTGGTAACAAAACTAAAATAAATTCTAAAAAAAGAATTAAAAATAAAAAAAAGACAACCCAAGAGAGCAATAGATAACTACACCTGTGCTTGTCAATAAGCGGTTTCTTCAGAAAAGTTAGACAAGCATATGACACAGACACTACTGCACATAATTTCTAATTTCCTGAGAACCAGTTTACTTTTGACCACCAGCAGGGTTTCTTTGTTTTTCATTAGGACATGGCTAAAGCTCTGTGTGTAATCATATCCAGATTGCTAATGAAAAAATATTGTCTGGAGTCACACATGTAATCTGCAGACTGTGGGTATAATGAGGGTAGGGAGCAATGTATCAACCTGTGCATGTACTGAGTGGCTTTGTTGCCACACCACTGCCTCCACTGAGCCTATATTGTGCTGCTTATTTTGACAGATGTGTGTGAAAATCTGCCTCTAGGTGGAGTTTCCATAGACGTTCTTTTGCAACTTCGGGCCCTTTCATCTTTCCTTCCTTTTCTTATTTTTATTTTTGACTCAGTGCTCTAGCTGCACTAGTGAAAATTGAATTTAATTCTAATTAACTTAATAGAAATAGCATAGATTCTTATATTCTGAGAAATGTAATGCATTGCAACAAAATTGCCTCCATTTTTTCACATTACACTTCAATTGCAAATGATGCTCATCATGTACTGTAATATCTTTTGGTGAGGACTGACAGATTTCCTGAGACGGTTCTGTGCAGTAAAAGCTGTATGATAAGGCATGCTGGGCTGTGGATAGTAACAAATCTGTCATTGCTTGTACAGCCACAAAAGCTCAGACTCCTTCACAACTACAAAACCAGTGTGGTGCAAACAAAGGACAGATGCTTCTTGAAACCAGAATAAACCTGATTCCGATGATCTGGAGCCATCGGAACTCACTCTCCATTTTTCCATCCAATGCCAGGAAGGCTGTAGTTGTTGTAAGATACACCATGTGCTTCTAGGGTGCTATCCTGTCTTCTTATTTGCCCTCTGCTCTCCCATGCATTTCAGCCAAAGTTTTATCTACAAATGCCTCCTTACAGATCAGACCTCACCTCGTTCTTATGGTGGTGTAAAGTTGATGCCCGGGGCACAGGGGGAGAAGAAGCAGAAGAGGGAAGCAATTATTCTCTCCATACGTAGGCGCTTCCTCCTTCTCTTCCACCCCTTAGAAGCACAGGAAGTTCATCCTCAAACCATATGCTACCTAGAGATATGCTGTCTTGGGGGAATGCCAAGGGCCCAGCAGCACCCTCAGGGGCCAAGGGGGTCCTTTGCCTCACCTCCTCTCCACAGTTTTCCATGGCGTGCTTTCCTTCACAAGTTCCCTTATCACACTTCTGCCAGTGCATCTCCTCCTGGCCTGCAACACCTGTGCTGCATTACAGTGCAGAAAACAATACCCACACTGAGACAGGCAAACTGTATTTCATTTGTCAGCCTTGCTCAGCTCCAGAAAAGCCACTGGAATTAATCCACTCTGCAGCCTTTGATAGCCTGTTACTGAGAGGCTGGGTGAAGGTACTGGGGGCACTGCAGGAAGGGTCAGGGCCTTGGGATCAACGTTAGAGCACACCAAGTTGTGCTTGAAGTAACCAGCAGCAATTATTTCATTCCTGTGATGTGCTTGTTTCTCTCTGAGCTCTCCATTGGCAGCGATGTAATCAAAGTCACTTGGCGTGGAGTTGGCGGACACAATGGTTCGTCTGCTTTGGCATTTGTGATCCACTTTGTTAGAAGGACCTGCTTATAATTTGAAATATACGATTTCCTTCAAAGTGGCATAGTTTTGAAAAATAGCATGTGACGCACTAATAAATTATTCAGCCTTCTGAACTGGCTACATGAAAAGCACATTTTTCCATCTGCATCTGGCTAGGCATTTGCAACTGTTTCTCTTGGATCTGTACCGCAGCCCACTTAGCCATGGTTTTGTGACCTCCAGAGAGGATTAATGCAATATGTTGTGCAGAGGGCTGCTAGTGAAGGTCACTTGGAAGTGTAGGGTAGTGCGACATGTGGCTTCCCACCTGCTCAGTGCTGTTGGCCGCAGGGAGCACGTTATCCCATGTCTCCAAACTGTGGTGAGCTCAAGCACGGCACATAACAGGCAGACAGTCCTGCTCCTTTATAACCACACTCCAGTTAAGTGCTACAGGACTCAGTGCTGCTGAGTTTGTTGGGGCTACTTCTCACGAGACCAGTATAACCTACAGTTATATCAACAGTTATGGTTAATGCACTGCTCTTACAAAAGTCAGAACTTGAGACCAGACCCTTAACACCACACCTTGTGGAGGAAAAGAACTTGCTGTGAATGCTGCTGGTAGGGAGGGCCTTTCTGTTGTCATTCCTGTTGAACTTATACAAGGGGTTTGGACTACTCAGCCATTAACAAAAGTTCATCCTTTGTACTTTGATTCATTCTCAAGAATTGGATTAGACACTATTTTCGTGAAGTTCAGCTGCAGCACCCTAGCCTCCAGTCTAAACCCCAGACGTTCTTAAAAGAGGGACACAAGGATGGTGTTAGTCCAGTGGAACCAAAACCTCAGCAGCTCAAGACTCCTTTTACTTTCTCTTCTGTCTGAAAAATAGCATTGTACAGTCTGCTCTAAGATAGGAAGAATTACGGGGAAGATGACTTTTTTAGGATTTTATTAATTAATTGTTCTCATTGTGTTACCTTCTTTCTGCACTTGGAGGTACATTTCATCAATCAAACAAGAAGCATTTGTATGTGAAATGAGTACTGGAGTTTGCAACAAGCTGTAGAAAGCCAAAATTATCTCTGTATCTTAAGCATACTGGTTTTCGTAGGCAGTGTACTCTGTTGTTAGGCACTGGATAAACAATGATGATACAGACTGAAAATAGAGCTACACAAACATTTTATTTTTGTGACAAAAGCTGCTCAGTGTGCCAGAAACATAACCATGATCATATTCAGCTAAAAAAAATCAGGATTTAAATGCCCTGGGCCTTAATTTTGATGAAAGACTTTTGCATATCACCAAAAAAGAGAAATAATCAGTACTGCCTAGAGTCTGGCATCAATCAGGCTCAAAATTATTTCTTTGCCAAGGAAAATACATCTTCCATATCTTGGGCTAGGCTGGATGTCTGATGTGTTGGTACTAGAAGAAAACAAAAATTGGGCATGTTTAGACTAAGATGAGAAGTTTGAGTCCTACACGACAAGGAAAAGGTGCATATTCTTGTTAACTCTGACAAATCTAAGAAGTCAGGTTTGAATCCTCATTAAATGTAAAAAAAAAAAAAAAAAAATGAGGAAGAAATATTTGCCAGATTATGCCTTCCTATTATTTTAATGTGTGATTTAGTAGAAGAAGGGGTATTAATACAGGCCATGAATGAATATGATATACTGCACTTTGGCAAGACAAATCAGGCACAGATTTAAATGGAGAAAGGTGGGGGAATGAGTTATCGCTTTTTCCCCACCACGTGCATCACCACAGTGGGGGAAATGCAGACAGCACAGTCAAGATCATGCCTTTACCTCCCAGCTCAGAAAACTGGTCCCCAGTACTTGCTCTCCCTTGGCCCTCCCCTCCTTCTGTCCCAGCACCATGCTGTCTCTTGCTTCAGCCCCACATCCACAGTATAGAAAGGCTTTGTCAGTCACTCCCATAAGGGCACTCAAGTTTCAAAAAAAGGTTCCAGAAAGGCACAGTTACCCAGCTGCCACTAGTACTACTGTCTTTCCCTGTTTCAAGACCTGCCTGTGCATGGATTGATACACAGGCTCTCACACACAGGCAGAGAACACCTTGTGCCACTTGGTCGTATGTTCTTTTGGACTCTGGTGTGACTCCTTCTGCCTTGCATCCATCCCTGCACAAAACACTCAGCTTCGTGAAAAGGTCTAGGCCTGGCTCACATGGACACAAGGAACATACATTTGGGATGGAAGTGGCTGAATCCAGTGAGACTTGGGAGTGAAGAAAACTCATGGGATCAAAGCTGAGTAAGGGTCTTAGCACTCAGAAGCTGTTACTGTTGTCTTCTGGGTGGTGAGGCTTGCATTGCCCGCATCGCATAACTTCAGCCCCTGCATGTGTGTCAGCAGATAACCAAAGGATTTTATTTCTCAGCTGTGCAGTAGCTGGGCTAACCTTCTGCAAGGCTCTTAACCTTGAGCTAATAAGTATTGTCCTTCAAGGGGTAAAACATTTAACTGCAGCTGTTTACTATTTACACAAAGGGACTGACATGCAGACCTTCCCGTCATGCAGTTGGGCCCATATGAACTCTGTTCAAAAAGAAAGGAGAACAAACATTCAGATTTTATTACATTTGCAACTTACAGAGGGCAGACTGTCCTCAGCTGTGTCGCTTGTGAGCTTTTTCTTGAGCTTTGTTCATTGTTAGAGACAATATTAATTTTTTCAGACATTTTCTTTTCCATTTGTTGTTCAACACCAAACCATGAAAAATGAGCACTGACGTAATGATTGATCATGGAGCTGGGGGTTGAAAGTGAACACTAGAACTGTTGGGCTGTATATGAAAAGGGTTTGGGTTTTTTCCTTTTTTTTTTTTTTTTTTAGATGATAATATATTGTTTGTGAATGGGTTATTTATTAGAGCCATGTGTAGCCTAAATGGTTTGTAAAGATGATTACTAAAGCATATCCATATGTGGAATGTGTGTGCATATTTGTAAACTTGGCGATTCCTCCAATTTTTTTTTTTAATGTTAGTAGGAAAAAGGTCTCTGAAATTGTGTAGGGTCATTCTTTTTCTTAATAGTAGGCAACATATTTTCAAAACTATTGTGCTCTGCATAACTTACACTTTAGTTCTGACATCACGTGCTTATGTACTATTGTATACTTTTAAAATGATGAATTATCTAAATATTTGATAGTCTGGCATCAATCTTAGCAAAAAAATTTCTTCTTTGCCAGCATATTGTATTCTCCAAATACTATATTCAATTAGATACAGACTTCTTAAGGCATATCTGTTGGAAGGTAACAAAATTGGGCCTGACTAAACTGCTATTTAATAGATCTGCAGTGCTTTATCACAATGGAAAGAAATTGTCACGATTTTTGTTAAATTTTGGAATCTTGGAGTATCAGATTTTTCTTAGAGAAACATTTGGCCAGATCACACTCCTGTGAGTTTTGTAAATAGAAACTGGAGTGGAGTGGAGACTCAGGCAACAAACCTTTATTCTTGTTTCCTACTCTTAACTAGTGGGTCTAAATGCAGAGCTTTTCCACTGCTGTAAGCAGAGAAGTTCAGAGATAGCCCTGGTGGGGCTGAGAGCAGGACTTTTTCTGTCATATGTTCCAAGACACCCCAAATGGTAACAGGAATGGGTTCTGTTGGGCCTGACAGCATTAAATCAGGCTTTCACAAGATCTAAGCATTGTACAAAGGAGACCGTCCTGCCAAGCGCCTCAGAGGCAGGCTGCTATCTATTAATCTCATTTTAAAGGAAATGAGGAAAGCAGCACAGACAGGTGCTCCCTAGCAAGGCATCACAAACATAAAAGGAAATCCACGAGCTGATACTGCAGAGAGGAAATGGGCTTGTAACTCAACATTGACAATACACAACCAGTGGAGACAAACCCAGGTACTTCTGCATGCAGCTAAATTCAGGCCCAGAGCTTTGCTGAGGCTCTGCAGCCTGGGGAGTTTGCCATCACCTGCAATAATCTCCCCTCATGGCTTTTTGGAGCTGTGCAAATGCACTCGGACTTCTCTCTCCAAGGTGCCCAGAGCAGCACTGTGCTGTCACTCTGCAGATCCCCTGTGAAGTCCGTGTCGTGGAAACCCTTGTCAATACTTCCCAGTACCTATTTAAATTTCAAAGTAAGAAGAGGAACAGGTAAAAGCAACTTGGGAAAACAGACCCTTTCCACATAGTTGAGAGTTTATATTTCAAGAAATAGGGATGTGATTAAATTATGCTTTTATTTAAGTGTCTTGTTTTAACAAGGCAAAAATATTGACTTACAATACTCTTAGAAATGAAGGCATGGATCATTTAAATTCATTTTCAGGTTGCCAGAATGCCTTTCTGGTTTGGACTGAAATTAAGAAAGATCAAAAAGTCATGTCACAAACCTGGCAAATATATAGAATACAGGTTTACTAGAGAAAAAGATCTAGTAAACAGAGCAGTCTGAAACTAAATGAGAAACTTAAAAGGGATTTGGGAAGTCAAGCACTGGAAGCTATGATTTGCTTCTCATGTTAAAAATAGCATCTTCTTCACATCTCTAGGATCAGGATTATTTCAAACAATTCTAGTTTATGGAGACTATGCTATGGAAAAAATATTTAATATATTAATTTTCCTTTAGGCAGACATTTCAGCTGCAATAATAAACCATACCTAAATTTCATGAATGAATTAATTTCACATCAAAGCTATGGTTTATGCCCATAAAAAGTTTTGTGTTATAGCCCAGTGTGGAAAAACATATTTAAATGCCCTGAAAGCATTTAATTCCTAAAATATGCACTAAATGTGCTTGAAAAGGTTATACAGTGTGTTATCAGTGGTACTGTAATTTATCTTCAGCTAAGTATTATTTTGGGGAGCAATTTAAGTGTAAAAATAATTGTAGATTTTTTTAACTGCAAGTTACAAAAATATATAGCTAGCTTCTTATTCTTCACCTTAGTCATAAATAGTCTAATTTTGTACCAACAATTTTATGGAGGAGGTTTGGAAGGAGGTTGCAATAACTCTGTGTGTGATTGATGCCAGTTTAAAAGTCTTCAGAGCTGCTTGTTTCATTTTTGTCGAAGATCAGCAATGGTTACACAGGGTTTAAACCATTACCAAGTACTTAAAAATTTCTTACCAGATGTCTGTATGATTGTATTTCCTAGTCTAATATTTATCTGGGCATCAAAGCAGGCTCTAGGATTTTCAGAAATGAAAATCAAATCCTTACTAAATTCATCAAATTAGATTCTTGATATATCCCATTGCTTGGTGTATTGCTCTCAAGGAAAATTTACCATTCTGTTTCTGTCTTAGATTCTTTCATTTACTTCCATAACTTTTTGCTTTGTGATTGTCTAGGGCTTCAATAAATTCTCTGGATTCTTTAAGGCTCATTAGTGTTAAATCATTGCAGGTTGTCCTCTGTACACTGTGATGTGAACTTGCACAAGATGTATTGGTGGCTACTGTATGTAATAGTTGATCAAATGCTCCTTCCCCCAGGCTTTTGTACCTTCTGTTTGAACTTTCATTACTGCCTGTTAAATTATGGCAGTCCCATTAGTGCTTAACAAATGTCTTTGTTCTGGAATTGTCACTGTATGTTGGTGTTCTCCCAGATGCTATTTACGTAGTTTCCAGTTTTGCCAGACCATTATCTCAGATGCAGCTCTGGCTTCACTTTGGTGAAATGCAGCACCAAAAGTTCTCCAGCAGTGTATCAAGGTATTTTTTCATCTCTTCTACACTCTTTATTGAGTGTCTACTTTTCCTCTCACCTAGATGGTCTTGTGTGCTAGGGGAGAAGTGTAACAGAAATTACTTCAGAAATGTTTTCACAAATCCTGTTAGTCATCCATTCAGATTTACCATTGTTTCCAGTATGAACTGTAATCACTATATCCATTTCTCCCTTACATAACACTCCTCCAGCACACATGTATGATTTATTTTATTAGCTTTGCTGACAGTTAAAGGTTTCTGGCATTTGAGAAAGTAAGTGTTGGCATTCCCAGTCCTGTGATCATCAACTACAGATAAGAATTCCCCTCCAGATATTCAGGGAGAGTTGTGTTACTCACTACCTGAGCTGATAGGGTTGCAAATTTAAATGCAGGTTTTGAAAGCATTGAGTGAGCAATTCCTTCCCTTTTCCATTTCAAATTATATGTGAGAATGTCTATGCCATTACCAGTAATTCTTGCATGACAAATACCGGGTATTTTTTTAGACAGAAGTGCTATAGAGTAAGAAAGATTATTGGGTAGTGTTATAATCTAAGAGTGCTTGCTAGAGCATCATGTCAGTATTTATCAGAAGAACGTGACTTCATTATAAGGTGGCATTTTGGTATCTATTGTATTGCTGGTAATTTACTATCTTCTTGCTGTGTCATTTGGCAATCCTTTTATACAGAACTGCATCTTCAGTAGAGTAACAAACACCAAAAGCAATGAAATACAAAACACATGAGATACAAAAGTTTTTCCAGTGAATTGTTTTACTTTCAGCATCTATGATCTGTACTGCATGTTTGAACCAAAGTGATGTGGCCACACTTTTGCCCATATGTCCTCACGACTGATGAGGACAGATCACTGCAGATGATAAAAAGCACTGCAATTTTTAATTCCTGGTTACTTCATTGTGATGATTTGCTCTAGCTGGTTTCTAGGCAGTGTAGGTCTTGCTTGGCTGAGTATTAGTGGTGTAATTTTAGGGCCATTGGAGGGCTAAGTGAGAGAAAAAAGGAATCATTTTGCATCTTTGTGGATTGGCTGTTTGGCAGCTGTCATCCAAGTGACCAGAGTGCAAACTCCTACTTGAGCTGCACTGCCCCTTTCTAGGCACCCATACAGGCAACACTCTTTTGATTTAACTGAATGATAAATAAATGAATCAAATGGAAAAACTGAACATGTCACCAAGCCTTCCTGAGAAGCAAAATATTTTTGACCCACTTACTTTCACATTCTCCAGTGCTAGTTGAAACATCTCATCTCCACTTCCCTAGCAATAATTATCAAATCCTAGATAAGAGATAGAGTGTATCAGGCCCAAGCACAGCTCATATACTTTGTGCAAATGCTGGAGGGAAAACTGGAGAATACCCGAATGACTGTTTTATTACTGAACAGCACTCTTTGTTTAACCTGTCAGCTACCTGGCTTGGAATCTCTCATTTTGACACAATAACGAGAGAACCAGTTCTACAAATGAATGTTCAGATGCTGAAAAAAGCAAGTCCCAACTCATATGCTCCAAATGTCACCTTTTTGTTTAATAAGGTGTAATTTAGATGCCAGTTCAGTGGAGGTTTCACCCTTTGCTTTTTCATTTCCAGGTAAGCATGTCAGTGGCTTGAGATGTACATGCCCTGCAGCTGTGGCAATCTTTCCTGATGACAGCACAAAAAGGATTAACCACAAACATTATTTTAAAATATTCTTCCCCTTGGTTGTTTAATTTTCCATGTAAAGTTCTCATTTTATTCATTTGACTCACCCACACACTGCAGTAAGGTTTAACATTACAGTAAGGCATAAAACTCACTCCACTGGGATGTGTGATAATGTAGCTCTCACTATCGCAACAATACTGTCCCAAGTTACATTTCCCCAGGCTCTGTCCCTTCATTTTCAGGAAGTCAGATGACAAAAGCATAAATCTTTTCTCCAAAGTCTGATGAGCCTTCTGCATGTGTCAGCTGTCTGTCAGGTTGCTCCATTCAAGTCTGTAGGATTTGTATCTCCTCCAGAAAAATGATCTCACTTGTTTTGTCTGAGGTGCCTTTTACACCCTCAGTTGAAAGAGGTGTGCATGTGCAATCCCTGCGATTTTAAATGTCAAAGAAGACAGCTGTTGGATGTGGGCCCAGCTTTAGAAAAAAAAGCTCTGCATTAATTTGTGATTGCAATGCTTATGAAGGCTTGACAGCTCTGAAGCCAGAGATCAGATTGTGGCTACTACAGAGGTGAGTGATGCAAGGATCCTCCATCACCCCTGCCTGAGGTAATGGATAGTGCCTCCACACAACAGCAATGCCCAGGAACCTTGAACTGGGCAGTGGGCCTCCCTTAAGGAACCAATTCTTTATCAACAAAATGAGTGGAGCTATTGAGGAAACAAGAATAATGTGGGAAAAGCTAATGATGCTAAACATAGGGTCAATTTCTGTGCTACCAAATGAAACAGATCAAGGAGGAGACAGTGACAGCAGCCTGAGTCAGTGGCTGGAGTCCAAACAACAAAGAGGTACAAGGTAAAGGTGACAAGGAAGGGACACTGGCACACATTGTGTCAAGAAAGCATCAAAAGGTCAGCATGGACAGAGAGGATGGACACCAGCCATGTAGGAAACAGAGAAGGGCAGTTTCTTGGAGAGGAGAGGGAATGCCATGCCAATGAGAACAACAGACTCTTGGTGACAGAAGCACTTTTCCTGAGGGATTAGTTGATCAATTAGGTAGCTTTACTGCAGCTTTTCTATAGATGGATGAAGCACTAGCCCAAGGTAAATCAATTGCTGACAGAATCTGTGCCCTTCCTTAGATTCTGGCAGACAGAGCTGTGCCGCAATGGGGAAGAGAACTTTGTCGGAATTTGAATTAAGCCACTGGCCACCTGTTTCTCTACCTGAGAGCTTTTTTTTGTTTGTTTCAAATGTGGCACTTACTCAGTTTTATTCCTGTCTCTCAAACTTTTATTAATTGTTCTTCTACTGGCCTTCCGGTTGATCTTGGATACAACATACCTCAGTTTGTGTCTTTAAAGTAGGCCTAAAATAGCTCATCTAAGGATTTCCTATCCACAGTGAGAGCTGTGAACTTAGAAGAGGGGAAAACATATTTTAATTAGATTAATTTACCTTTATAAAAATCAAAACATTTTTGTAATACATTTCCTTTCCATTTGAAATCCATTTTAATGTGTTGCACATTAGATGTGAGTTGTCACTTATCTACCTTTAGTTTTGTGCTTTATTTGCTGTAGAACTACTTGAATAGAATCCAGAAAATACCAAACAGTTTTCTGATCTGTCTCTGATACTGAACAGCCACACTATGGGGGTTGTGCCTAGCCAACCAGGAGATGTCTATAATGATGACAGATTTTGACTTTTCGAAAACCAAGATTAGCTTATCTGACTGAAATCTCTGGCTCTTACACCCAAAATTGAGAAAGACACAGAATATCTGGAAGCACATGTTCCAAATCAGCTGTCAGTAAATGACTGAACAAATGCATGGAACAACTTAGACATTCTTCACACTTTGCAAATGCATAGACACTTTCTCTTATTTTCAAGCTTTTCCTTTACACTCATGTTCAGATGGAAACCTCTCCAAAAGCCAGGTAATGTGGTACACAATGGGAAAATAGCACTGAATGTGATTGATTGCAAAAATGGAAGATGTATTGTGTAATCACATGCCAGGAGAAGGAGCAGGCAACATGACTTAGTTTCCATTTCAAATAAATAGACAGTGGAACAATCAAGAAACTGCCAAAGTAAATTGATTCAGCATGGTTGGAACACCAGCACATTGCTGCCTCAGAGAAGGTTTCTGTCACAAGTTACAGCATCAGTGGTGAAAGACACAGATCTTCTGTTTTATTTTTCACTTCCTGAGACACACTCTGCTCTCTGTTATTCTAACTGACATGTGGAGGAATGCTGGTGAGTTCACTCAAATTAGTCAGTTTAAATTATTGTAAAACAGGTCAGACTCATGCCCACTGTCCTTGAACCCCTGAGATATGCAAAATGTGTGATGGACTCCTTCTTGTGGGGATTTATACACTGATTTAACTGTTCCCAACAACTTCTTTACCACATTATGAGCTTTAGGGGAGAAAGAAAAAAATCTTTTAACTACAAAAAGGTAATAGAAATAAAGAAGAATTAGTAGCTCTCCATGGAAATTGTAAGAGGTCCCAAAGTCATATCAGAGCATAATATTTAAATTCCTTTAGCTTTCACCCACAGACCTGAACCTCTTTTCCAACATGTCTAAATCTGCATTTGATCTTGTAATTTGAGATATGATAAGTTAGAGGTTATCATACTCCTTTGCTTTGAAATCTGTCACAGCGCTTCTTGTAAAAGGCTTTGATTTCGCCTAAGCTGAATATAAAATCACAACATACACAACTTGCTTGACTTGCACCAAACACTGTCTTTACAAACTTCAGCAATGTTGTGCAGGTGTGAGCAAGGATTTACAAATACATGACGTTATACAGGACAGAGCACTCAAATGGTATCACAGCCTAATACCTGACATGCTTTATGTGAAAGCAGGACACTCCTTCATTAGCTGAAGGTCACAGATTATAATAATGCTTGGCACTTACAATCCTGGAGGCCTTGTACTCCATCTAATTAAAATTGGCAGATACGTAGGCTTTTATGCATAGGGAAAATAAAGTCGAGATTTCCCTAAAGGCAGAGATAGCAGAGGAAATAATTCATAGGCACAGAATCCTAATTCTAATTCAGTTCCTTGGTACCCAGTTCTTCTTCAGATTCCTGACCAAGCTTTCCAATAATGAATGAAAAATTTTAATTTCATTTTAAAAAATTGAGTAATAAGTACAAAATCTATCATTTATGGTAAACCAGGGCACAATATTTTGAATAGCAAAGAGCTTTTTCAGGAATATGAATAGAAAAGCAAAGTATAACACATCCACTGGTGTTACAATTCACAGGCCTATTACAAAGCCAAAAGTTATAGCTTGTTTTTCTTACTAGTATACATCTTCTTTCCCAGAGCAGTATCTTGGAGTATCAGCAGAAGCATTAAAGAATATTCACCCTTCTGCATTTGTGAACACCTAACACATTCATCTTATACAGACTTAGCATGTCAGTGCATTTATTAAGCTGGACACCATAGCATTACTCTTTAGCTTATATTAAGCATGGAAGCAGAAGGGAAACCCAAATTTGATCAATTCCATTTTTATATTTTTTTATTCTTTTTTAACAAGTTTTTCTAATAGATCCATACTTCATAATGAAATACCCAATTCTTCTGAAATCACAGTTTCATGAAGCCCACTTCAGCCGGGATTACAGCTATCTGTCATTCTTTACACTGGACTACATGAGGTGAGAGGTCTCCACAAAAGTCAGCTCCCTTGGTCACCCTCCATGCTCATTTAAGGTTGGCTGTTACTGGTGTTTGGAGCAGCAATGGTCATATCCCTGAGCTGCCAACTGAAGGCACCCATCTACTTTGCTCAGAAAATTCCATGACATCTAGAAAAGTAAAGAAGCATTTTGGAATTTCTCTGCAAGCACAGACAGACTCAGTTCAATCTGGCAGAGTAAGACCACTGATTTTCAGCAGACTCACCTGTAGAAGTGGGAGCAATGCCCAAGCATTCTCCTATGGTGGTTCTTACTATATGATCTGCAGGGTCCAGCCTGTTCAGATTTGTGGCTATAAATAATAGCGAGACACAGCATGGTCTAGAGTGTCTTGTAAATAAATCAAAAGGGTTTAATAAATAAATGAAAATAATACACAAACAAAATATATGAACCATGTACAGTGCAAGGAGATCTTACACCTGTTACAACACCTAGAGAACGCCCTTGGTTCTATTGTTCTGTTCCAATGTTCGAGGATGGTTCTATTTGAAAACTTCCAATAGGAAACCTTACAGGGTTTGATGAGCAGATGAAAGATCCAACAGGTGTTTCTCTCCTGACTCAGCCAATTACAGAGGGACATGTACAGAGCCTTCCAGATAAATTTCCTAATAAGTCAAGAAGTAAACTGAAACTTTTTCCTTATATAGAAACACCAAATCAGTGTACGAAGGTGCATTACTATATTCTCCATCTTTGGGATGCAACCTGGCAATGTTAACCCATGAAAAATGCCATGGAACTTGGTTTAAGTAACAGTGTATATTAAGGCCTATGTACCTTATTAATCAATAAAGAGAGAGGCTGTAAAGTGCAGAGTTCATGTAGTTGACTGGCTGTATTTTACAGTTTATAGAATCAGTTATTCTGTGTGGCAACAGTGCTAACTAGAAATGTTTAAATGATCACATGTATTTTAGTGTGCCCACTCTTAAAATTGAACACAAGAACAATTCTTCTAGGGACTTTCTCCATCTCATTGCACACTGACTTAGAAAATGTCTCAACACTAAATAAATACTGTGGACTCTTCAAACCATACTTTGCACTCTTAAAACATTGTGTAAGCACTGTCTAGCGACATCTGAAATATATGGAGAGACCCAAGTTCAGTAAAGTGCATTATATATACCTCTTACACTTATTCAGTAGCTATAATTTCAATCCTTCTGGAGATAAAGAACACACAGAGCAGCCTGCCACCCCCATAGTTGTTTTGTTGCTACCAACTTGATTATTTTGTTTGAACTGGAACAATCAAGAAGGTCATTCTTAATAAATGCAACAACTGTGGACGTCATCAAATGATTACTTTTTCAAGAAAGTAGAATGTTCACTCATTGTGTTTTGTATGTTCTTGTTTTTAAAACAGAGTAATACTCTAGAATAACTTTTCTTAATAGGCTACATGTGCTTTAGAAAATAGAAAAAATGATAGAGTGGAAAGTTCAGAAGTTTTCTTCCTCAAAGAAGTAAGTAGAAAAGATTTCATGTAAGATTGTGGAAGATATTTTCTCGAGCTGAATAAGCAGGGCCAGTTATTTATACTAAAAAATTCCAAAGATTAAGCTTCTGCTCTTTAATGTCTCAGCCCTAAAATGTATGTGATAAATGTGTTCAGTTTGTTCCTTTTTACATTTGCCCTTTAAGTGCAGCATCCATTGATAGCCATTTAGAAAGCACTCAAGTGCTATGTGTTTTAGCAAAGCTAACAAGAGAGACGTTTTAGATATAAGGACTAGTGTTTAAAACAACCTTGTGAAATTGCTGGTTTCTAGGGACTGCCAGGAACCAACCCAGGGTGGGAGGGGAGCAGGGAAGCTTCAGAGGAAATCTTAAAGAAATGAGCCGTAGCCAATGCTGTCATCAATGACAGTGAGAGTCAGACTGGCAGTTTAGTCAGGGTTTAGCTAGTGTCTGGAATTTGGACACCCCTGAGCACAAATCCTTATTGCCAGGGAGCTCTGTAACTGACTGGCACTTGCACCAGCCATATAGACATGGAGTGCTTATCCTGCTGCAGATCACAAGTCCGATCTTTGGAAAAAGTAAAGGCTCAGATGGATGTAGAAATAACTACTGCTTGTTTCATTCTGTCACATGGGATGGCCAGAATCATATATATCCTCCACTAACAGTGGATTCACAGATTTTTTTTTTTCTCCATCTTAATCCTGCAAGGATTCATCCTTGCTTCTGAACAAGGCAGGAGATGTAGCAAAAGTATTCAGTAGTCTAGAGAGATGTTTAAAATGTAAGCCACCAGGTTTAATGAGGGGACAGGCCTTTTCCAGCAGGCACCAGGTCACTGGAACTTTTTCTTTACCTTGTCTGAAGCAATGTGATTTTGGTTGGTCTTGCAAGACACCTTTTATGGCAAAGGTTGCATGTAACACAAGAGTTTCTGGAGATGAGTGCAGTGCCACGTTTGACCCACTGCAATGATTTGATTGCACTATTCATGGAGGCTGAGTATCCCTGAAATGCTTGAAGGTATAGCTATCTTCTCTGTTATTCAAATTGGTCTGCCAAAGTCATGAAATTGAGGTTGGGGTTCAGTGAGGCTTGCCAGAGCCTTTACCAGCTGCTGAGGAACAGAATTTCAGAAGGATTGATGGGAATTGGTGGGTCTTGGAAGTTTTCTCAGCATCAGATCCACTTCCCTTTCAGGATAAGTATTGCACCATTATTGATACAGCTTTCAAAAATTCAGAATATATTGCACCCTTTTTTTCAAGCTAAACTATGAGGGCCTTGGCCTGAAATCCTTCAAAGGCATGAGAAGCTGCCAAGAACTGGTGGCCTAGGGCACAAATTTGGACTACTAACCCATAGTTAATAGTCCCATTAGTTCCCAATAAATGTCTAGTGATCGGTGTTGCTGAGTTAATTTGTAGTAAACTGACAGGAAGTTTCTCCCAAGCATGTTACTTTCCAAACTGTGTCCTTTAAAAACCTTATTCACATTATTCTTTAGATTTTTGACCTCGCATTCATCTGTCTCCTGTCACACAACAGATGAACTTCAGTCTTGCATGAATGATGACAAGTGTTCATATAGCAGGAGTCCTCATCAGCATTGCTCTTACTTGTTTTGCTTGGAAAATACCATGTTTCAATAGAAATGAGAAAAATGCCTTTATCCTCATTTCTCTGTGAAACAATTTATTTGGAGGATAAGCCTAGACCTGTTATGTTAATCATAAATCAATTATATTTATCCCAAACCTGGAAAGCATGAAAATACCTTCTTTCTTTATTGCAAAATCCAGTAAGATATTCACAGTAATTATGGCTTCTTTTGTACAAATCATAAGCTCATATCACAATCATTAGAGCTACAACAGAGTATCTATCTTAGAATATTTGAAATGTCTGTTTCAATTGCAGTGAAGGTTTGGGAATTTATTTATTTTTGATAGCTAAAGTAAATCCTTTCATGAACCAGGTTTCCCCTTTTTATTCCTCATGTACCCTTTTGAATTTAGTCAGGTTTTACACGACATGAAGAAAGTGAGAAGGGAACTATGAGGTTAAGCCTGTAAAATACTATCTCTGCCCAGTACCATTGGCCATTGATTTGGCAGATAAACACCCTGCAATATTGCTCCTTACACCTTTAGTCTGTAAATAGATTATGTCAGTCAAGCTGTCCCCACTGTTTGTTATTACTAGCACTTGAACCATCCCATGTGTTTATCAGGTTCAGACCTCCTCAGTGTTAAAGACTGTACAAGGAGAGCAAAAAAAGCTGGAAATAAAGAAATATTCTTAATTCTGCAGTATGCATAAGTGGCTGAGATACAAAGTTAAGATACTTAATTGTCTTCATGATCCTTATTTTTTGCAGTAGGATTTTTGAGGGTTTTTTTTGTATATTCATTGGGTAGCTTTAGTGTTTGGGGTGTTTTAGGGAGTGATGAGGGCTTGGGGGATGGTATTTACAGTTCTGATCCCACCTGGTAAGCAGAGGTTTTAGCTTATAGGAAAACAGGAAAAATTGGTTTATCTACAATCTGTAGTTTGCACATACTATTCCCCAACCATATCTAAAAACTGGCTAGGTTCATTGTGGGCTTCAACACCCTTAAAGCAATTTACCCCATTTGACACTGAGGCACTGGCTTTGGCTCACAGTGACTAATAGTTCATTGTGACTAACAGTGCCAGAGAATAAATTCTCTACATCTTTCCTCGCAGCTTAGTTGGCAAGATATCAAATACGTACATTTCTACTTACAAGAGTGCACATTTCATTCTAGTTCAATGTCTAGAACTCAAGCACCAGAGATATCCCATTATTTTGGGTTCATTACTACATAAGTGTCATGGACTCATTTCTCCTGTTCATCTCAGACTCTGTGGAATGTAAGCATGATCTTATGGTCAGGCCCTCCTGCCCTTTCCACATTAAGTACTAAACTGTCAGAATTAATAGAAACAGGTGTATGCAGAGAAGGAGAGATGGCTATATCTGAAAGAGTGATTTTGATTGTTGTAGGCATGGTTGAAATTAAATCTGGCTGAGAAGTGCAACCAAAATTTTTCAGGCTCTTTTGTGCACCACCATGGTGACTGACCATTGTGCCAGCAAGCATGTTACTAAAAGGGCATTTCTAAAATTCCCTCTTCATGACAATACCCATTTCAGTTGAACGTTATTTCTTTTTGACGCCTTCAGAATATTCTTTGTTGTGTCAAAACTTCCTAATGAATAGGTCAAAAGACTCAAATGCAGCCTTTATATTTCTTACAATTCCCTAAAAATAGCTGACTAAAATCAATCCCAGTGAGTTTGCATGTAATTGCTAGTGCGGGAAAACGGGCACCTGAAATATCCCATCATTTCTCACGCACTGTGAGATCTGCTCTGCCTGAATCAGGCTCTCTGGGTATAAAGTGCACTTTGAGGTTACGTATCTTCCTACAGGCTGATGCTATCACGGCATCATGAATAAAAGCAGCTGCAATTTGCATCAAAGTGCAGGTATGATAATTAATTTTACAGGATATATAGCATAATGGAGAACTGAGTCACTACAGATGGGTTTAAATTGACAGTTCAAGTCTTTTGTTATCATTTTGGTGGGGAAAGGGGACATCTGCTGGGAGGTCTTTGTAAAAAATTGGGCAATGTAATTTTCTATTTGCAGTGGGATACAAACCCCTAGGGAAGTTGTGTATTCTGCATAACCTATAGACTTTTCATAATTTCTAACCAGGAGAGTTGATTAATTAATTTGTATCAAACAGGATGCTTTGCAGTGGTGCATATTGTAAAGCCCTCACTTCCCTTTATCAAGTTCACAAAGAAGTATAGCTAAGGCTGGATGAATGCCCAGTGCCCTCTTGAATGAGATTTTCACAAAAGGTCTGGGAGAAAAGTGGTGGGATGAAGACTCATCCAGAAAAAGCACTTAATGCTTTTTGCTCAGAGCTAGAAATTAAATATTAGGAATCCTCCAGCTTGCCTGAGTACATAAAAAAGCAAGACTTTGTGGTATTACTAAGACTTGAGTAGACATTTTCTAAAGGATTATAACCTGCTTAATCAACCTTTAGGAATGCAATGAGGCAGGAGGCAAAACACACAGTTATACTTAAGCATGACAGTTAAAAATAAAATGCAGCAGATTAAAGACATAAGAATGTGGCACATCCAGGTTAAAATGCCCAGTATGCTTGGGTCCATCAAGTAAATAATAACCAAAAATTGCATTTGTTGATAAAGAAGAGGACAATCACAAGTCTTTGTTGTTTCCATCTTTTCTGGTCCTTTCTTAGCAACAGTCAATCTGGAATATGGAGCTTTGCTCCTTCTTCTGCCTTTTCAGAGCTTCTGTCCCATTTTGTGAATGATCCCCTTCAGAAAGCATCCTACAAGGAGGTGGCTCCAGGGTCACAGCAGCCCTGGAGAGCTTCAGTCTTGCTGTGAGAGAAGCAATTCTGGAAAGTCATTCCCTGCACAGGTATTGCTGCAAGGGGCTTTGAGGAGAAGACAGCCAGCATGATGTGAGACCTTGCCACAGCTGCTCACTTTGCCAGTTTTTCTTGCTTTATAGCTGAGCTATCTCACTCACTGTAAACTGGGTGAATTTAATTTCCTGGGAATTCTGGGACAAGCACATTTCTTTTCACCAAAGTCAGCACAAAAGATCTGTTGCAAGCTGAGAATTGAAATGAGTATACTTCTTTTTCCCCTACTCCACTGCTATATTTCATTTCTTTGTCTAAGTCATTTCAAAGTCTGTGTCCCATGGCAGCACTATTACAAATTCAGGGGTTTTTTATATTTCTCTGTTCTCACTAAAAGAGCCTCTGAGTGCATTCCAGATTTATCTGCAGCCTTTAAAGTGCAGTAAGGGACTATCGGTCCATCTGATTTATGCTTTCATTTGTATTTAAGTTATCATTAGCATAAGGTATTAAATCAGATTATTATTAACTTTCTTTTGCAAAGCTAAAGCAGAACTTTCTAAGATCAAATATAACTTACTACTCTCCAAAAAGTTATTGCCATATAAAGTATGTTTATTAAATGTGCTGAGCTGTTATGTAGTTCCTTTAAATTTATGAAAATACTCAGAAACTGCTTGGCAAGAATATTTGAAATGACAGTATATATCATAAATGCCTTTCATACTATATAAAGAAGAGCATGTATAAAGAAAAACTAAAAAATTTAGCATGTTCACTTATGCTCTGAGTATAATATAAGCCAAGCTAACCTCATTTTATATGAGGCCCTTTTTTACTCAAATATATCACTGAGCTTTATTTTATCTGTTGCATTTTCATTATTTTTGGCCAAATCTGAAGTGTGAGCATTCAGGCTTCTAAGCCTGATAGAGAGGAATTTAAGAATGGAACAACATTCAGAACTGATGGATACATAGCTTATTTTAAAAGATGGGCTCCCAAGCTAGCACAAAGAAGCACTGCTAATGTTGTGATCCTATCTAGAATGCACATTGTAATTTGTCTGGACCTTCACTGCAAGCAAATTCTCACTTCTCTCTTCCAAAAGCGAGTGATGGCATAGTTTGTTAATTCTGGCAAACACTCAGAGCAGTTTAGTTTTGAAACATGCTACAACTGGCAAGATAAGCCATTAGGAAAATTATTAGAGCTAAGTGCCCTTTTACTGTCAAGCAACAAAGAATACAATTTGTTGCACTAAATCTTCAATTCCCACTGGTTCCTATAAGTTTTTGTATCAGTTATGCAAAGTCACTTTCAAAGGCAGGTTCTCCCACCCGATGGCAGACAACAAAGCAGCTCTGTGAAACACCATTGCTCAGCAGTTACTGCACTGATGACTCTTCAGAAGTGCTGTGTGACAGAGGTTGTGCAACTAGCTTGTCCATTTCAAGATGTGCTCAAAACAGTATTCTGGATTTAAATGACTATTAATCAAAGAATAAACTTTTGGCACTGAATCTAAACTCGCACCCACATTTGACAGGAGGAAAGGGAATGATAGGTTATCCATGCCATTTTTGAGGAAAAAACCCAATTTTTCTCCAGGGGAGAATACATCGGCTAAACTGTATAACTACATTTTCAAGACTTGACCAGTTCAGTTGCCTGTAATCATGGAGTTTTTCATTCTTAGAAACGTAGTTGAATTTCATCAGCAGCCTAGTATGTTCTTCCATGTCTATCCCATATTAGTCTAATGGAATTTTCTAGTTTTCTTTGAGATATTGTGATTATTTGTGATATGCTAATGAAAAATACCAGCCTTGATAGAAAAATCATCTAGTATCTTGTGGTAGATCTGCCTTTCTGAGAGCAACAGTAGTTTCACATCAAGGGTAACTGCTTGCACTACCAGAAGCCAGCTGAAGGGTCAATTAATGCTTGGTGAGGAGTGCAAATGGCATCATCCCTAAGGATTGGTGGGAGTTTCCTTACAGAGTCCAAAAATCAAGTTTTTCATGACTCTCCACTGTGCATGTGAATATACGAATTTTCAAAGTACCTTCAGATTATTTTTGTGGAAATTAATCTGTCTCTACACTTGTTCTTTGTCTTAGTTGTACAATTTTAATTTTCCCAGACTGTTCCATGAAATAACAGGTGGCCAAGATGTAGCTGCATTAGGAAAAAAATAGGTCCCTCATGGTAGTAGATGGCAGAAATCTCCAGCACAAAATATAAGTGACAAGTGTTTGCAATAGATAGTTTATGGATATAAAAGAGATATTGTCAGTGATTTGGGTTAAAATGATACTAGAGTTAATGCTTGCCCACTCCTTTCTTAGGAACAGGGCACTAAAGAAGATACATCTATTTTTTTTAGTTGAGATTATGTGTCAAATCTTGAAGAAACAAATCCAAATTCTGTAATTTTTGGTATGATGGATGCTTCTGAATATCACACACAACTGGATCCTCTGTTGCAGACTGGCTGCTCAGTGTAAGGCTGTTGACAAATTACATGACCTGTGTGCAACATGCACACTGCAGAAGGTGTGCAATGCATGCATCCATACTCTTCTTTATAAACTCTGCGTAGGAGTCTTCCATCTGCCTGGAGAGTTAACTCTTCTTCTTTGGCTGCACAGAGGTAAAAGATACTCTGTGGGAGAATTCAAAAAAGGAAGCATTCATTTGAATTGAAAACACAGACAGGAAAATACGTGACATTTATAGCACAAGAGTTTATTTCTAAAGGATTAGCTGATGAGATTTTTAGGAATAAATACAATGTACATTAGGTTTAGAAAAGGCTTTTCCCTAGATTACTATAAGAACATTATGCCATTGATTTCTGACACTGGATTTGTAAACTTAAAATGTAGTGTTGAATCAGTAAGCACAGCTTGCATGGAACTTAAAAATCATCTCATGAAGTAATTATTTCAGCTGTAATTCTGACACCAGTAGAAGTGTGGGAAGTGTGATTTTTGTTCTAATTGTATGATGATTTGGCTGAACTTACTAGTTTCAATGTGATTCCACAGAATTAATGAAGGTGCACTAGAAGAAAATTCTTTTCTGGTCTAATTTTGAACTGGATATTTGATTTCTTTGTTTTACCCAAAGATAATTGTGAGAGTGCTGTACTGGTTGCATCTGCAAATGTTCATGCTAATTTAACACCTGTATCATATTGTGCACTCCTTGTTTTTCAAAAGGAGGAGAACTCCAATACCTTTGGAATAGTCCTATGGTCATCATTTGTCAAGAATTAAGATTGATACATTAGATTGTTTATGAGAGTACTGGCAAAAGGGCTTGTGAAAACATCACTGAAACTACTTTTTAAAGATGGAATAATTTTTTGCAAACAAGTCTGCTTAACACATTTTAAGCTCTCATACTTGGCAGAACAAACACCCCCCCTCTGCTTGGTCTTTGTTCAATTTTTTTTTCCATTTTAATGAAAAGAACAGTCATTTACACATCTTGTGTGGAAGTAGCAATAACAATTCAATATTTTCAGTAATACTATCAGCAGAGGAGATGCAGGAGTGATGTCCTGACACTGGAAACTCTCTTAAGATGTTTCTGTTTATAGTGCATAGTGAAAAGATAAGGTTCAAAGTATGTACCCCGCTGTCTTCCTGCATAGGAAAGCTAAACACTGTTCTTACTGGCCTGTTTCTCACTTATCTCATATTGGAAGAATATCTAGGAAAATGTACTGTTTATAATCCTGGAACTGATACAATCAAACAAAAGCCTGATGTTTCCTGCTGTTGCCAAGTCTTCACTGTCAAGACAGGGTTGACTTTTTGGTAAACCAGAATATGATCTTTCATCATTCTTTGAAATATTTCTGTTTCTTTAATTTCTCCTTCCTATTCCTTCTCCCTGTCCTTTGGTCACTATAGAAACAGATATCAATCTATATTTCTACATATGTATATGAGCCAGCTAAGAAGGCCAGTGGTATTCTAGGGTCTATTTAGGAAAATCATTGCCAGCAGGTTGAGGGACATGATCCTGCCTATCTACTCAGCTCTGGTGAGGAACATCTGGGGTACTCTGTCCAGTTCTGGGCTCCTCAGCACAAAAGAGACATGGAGCTCCTGGTGTGGGTCCAGCAGAGGGCAACAAAAATGATGAGGGGACTGGAACAGAGGGCAACAAAAATGATGAGGGGACTGGAACATCTCTTTTATCCCAAAAGGCTGAGGGAGCTGGGCCTGTTCAGCAACAAGAAGAGAGGGGATTTCATCAGTGTGTATAAATATCTAAAGTGGGGGTGCCAAGGAGATTGGTTCAGGCTCTTCTCAGTGGTGCTGAGCAATGGAAGAAGATGCAATGGGCAGAAACTGATGCACAGGAAGTTCCACCTGAACATGAGGAAGAACTGCTTTACTGTGCAGGTGACTGAGCACTGACACAGGTTGCCCAGAGTGATTGTGGAGCCTCCCTCACTGGAGATAGTCAAGAACCCTCTGGATGCAATCCTGTGCCATGTGCTCTAGGATGACCCTGCTTGAGCAGGGTGGTTGGACAAGGTGACTACATTTGTAGCCCCTTCCAAACTTAACCATTCTGTGATCCTGTGATACGTGTTTAAGTCTACGTATAAACACATTTATGTATAAATAACCTTGCAAAATCATCAGTAACTGACATTCACTTCTCTGGATCAGCTGTGCTGAGTTCACCCATCAGGAATGAGAGAATCACAAAGCGTAAGAGTCTCTCAGTACCAGCTCCCAGGATACAGACAGAGAAGGTGCTGGAGTGCCTGGCCCTGCCTCAGGATGCCACCAATACTCTGAAACATTCTAACTTGCCAGTACATAGTTAGGAAATATTTATATTTCAGTGGTGCACAGGGGCACAACTCGAGATAAGGCACTATTGCACAAGGCTCTACGGCAAACTTAGCAATAGCACACAGACTTCTTAGGAAAGCTCACATCAATTTAGAGAGCCCTCAGGAAAATCACTCCTGTAACAGAAATTACTCATCCTCTGAACACCAATGCTCCGTTAAGCTCTGAGATGTGCAGTAAGACACAGTAATCGCATTTTGCCCAGAAGCATTTGGGAGTTAATAATTCTTGTAGAGAAAATCCACCTCATTCAATTCTCAGAGGAGCTCACTGTCCACACAGCCATCAGATCAGTCCAGTTTTCATCTAGAGATGATGCTTCAGAGGGAGCAAGTATTTCATGCTGTATACTGGAATGTAATTCTGCATCTCTCACTCATAAGAGATAATAATGAACATGACTTAAGTGACTTAAGTGACAAGGACTACAACAGCAATGGATAATATCAGCCAATACAAACTGATAAGCATGGGGGAGGAACAGAAATGTCTCTCAGTAGCTCCAGCTTTGAGGGACACACTGCTTTCCATGTACACAAGGCTGGGTCCCATTTATGACACTTCCAGCTGCCCCCCAAGAGAAGCAGAATCAGGCACAAGCTGGGGGCTACTCAAATTTCCCACTGCTCTTGCTGTGAACAGGAAGCATTTTCTCTCCCATCCATGATTCTGTAATTGTACAAGCCTACTTGAAGTGAAATTGAAATCAAGCTTTCACTGGCCCTGCAGCTCAGTTCCTTCTCTTTCAAAGTATTGTGAAGGTGTATTTATTTAGTATTGTTTTAAAGTTCAGATGCCTTAGTAACAGAAGCTTCTGACACAAGTATTTGAAAGCTATTCTTATGCAAGCTTTTAAAACTTCTCTGGAGTACTCCAGGGGTCCAGACAGATTTATTTCCTCCACATATGCTTTTTTCCTCTCCTCTGTTCATCTCCCCTTCCCATGCTCTGTAAAACATATTAACTTCTTTATCCTGAAAGGTATTTACTTTCAACTTTTTCAAGAGACAGACCCTAAACTCCACAGCTACATCATCTAGTTTCTGGAAATGTAAGTGTTACCATGATGCCTTGACTCTATAAGCAGTTACAAAAGAAGATGTTTTTCCTCCTTTCCAGTGACTCATTAGGAATTATTCTGTATTAAATATCTCCACCCACTGACTTTCATGTTTATCAATAGTTATAAATATCCTGAAACGGTACAAACCAATCAAACAAATACAGCTGTTGGCTGGCTCTTGACTGATACAAAGAGACAACCATAATCAACCACTTTAGAGCTAAAGTAGGTTTATGCAACTGACTCCTGAATTTTCTTTCTAGGGTATTTTGTAAAGAGAAGGAAATGCTTTTAACTCACAATGCCCCTGAGTTGTAATTATTGCACCACTTCTTTGGATTTTAATGGTGTTTTATGTCTCCTTGCATCTAGTTCATAAATTGTCAGACTTTTTTTCCCCACTTTGGATACCTTTACCTTCTTTTGGAATGGGAGACCTCAGTATCATGGAAGTAAAAAATAAGCTGTTGCCGAAGAGACTGAAAGATTGATGAAGAACAGGAACTAATAAATTACAAGGAGTGAGCATATCCTGCACTTATTTCACATAATTCTTTAAAATTATTATGATGTAATGATTTTTTTGTTCCATAAAGAGGTTTTTTGGCAACAACTTGCCTAGTGAACACATTCTAGCATTAAACCTACAGCCACTTTTTTTTTTTTTTTTTTTT